>JAAKFY010000174.1:400618-430618 GCA_011823955.1 Dissostichus mawsoni | reverse complement strand
ACAACCAGGTCAACCGTCCAATAGGATTCAAGGACGGGCTTCATGTCCACAACCAGGTCAACCGTCCAATAGGATTTAAGGACGGGCTTCATGTCCACAACCAGGTCAACCGTCCAATAGGATATAAGGACGGGCTTCATGTCCACAACCAGGTCAACCGTCCAATAGGATACAAGGACGGGCTTCATGTCCACAACCAGGTCAACCGTCCAATAGGATTCAAGGACGGGCTTCATGTCCACAACCAGGTCAACCGTCCAATAGGATTCAAGGACGGGCTTCATGTCCACAACCAGGTCAACCGTCCAATAGGATTCAAGGACGGGCTTCATGTCCACAACCAGGTCAACCGTCCAATAGGATTCAAGGACGGGCTTCATGTCCACAACCAGGTCAACCGTCCAATAGGATTCAAGGACGGGCTTCATGTCCACAACCAGGTCAACCGTCCAATAGGATTCAAGGACGGGCTTCATGTCCACAACCAGGTCAACCGTCCAATAGGATTCAAGGACGGGCTTCATGTCCACAACCAGGTCAACCGTCCAATAGGATTTAAGGACGGGCTTCATGTCCACAACCAGGTCAACCGTCCAATAGGATTAAGGACGGGCTTCATGTCCACAACCAGGTCAACCGTCCAATAGGATACAAGGACGGGCTTCATGTCCACAACCAGGTCAACCGTCCAATAGGATTCAAGGACGGGCTTCATGTCCACAACCAGGTCAACCGTCCAATAGGATTCAAGGACGGGCTTCATGTCCACAACCAGGTCAACCGTCCAATAGGATTCAAGGACGGGCTTCATGTCCACAACCAGGTCAACCGTCCAATAGGATTTAAGGATGGGCTTCATGTCCACAAACAGGTCAACCGTCCAATAGGATTCAAGGACTGGCTTTATCTCCACAAACAGGTCAACCGTCCAATAGGATTCAAGGACTGTCTTCATCATCTCTACAAACAGGCAAACCGTCCAATAGGATTCAAGGACTGTCTTCATCATGTCCACAAACAGGCAAACCGTCCAATAGGATTCAAGCTGTCTTCATCATGTCCACAAACAGGTCAACCGTCCAATAGGATTCAAGGACTGTCTTCATCATCTCTACAACAGGCAAACCGTCCAATAGGATTCAAGGACTGTCTTCATCATGTCCACAAACAGGCAAACCGTCCAATAGGATTCAAGGACTGTCTTCATCACAAAAGCTAGAGCGTCGTTTTTTGCGTTGAAAATGTGAATCTGCTCTACCTGTCTGTCTGCAGGAAGTCATGTTGTGTGTCTTCATGTTGTGTGTCTTCATGTTGTGTGTCTGCAGATCTTCATGTTGTGTGTCTTCATGTTGTGTGTGTTTTCAGATCTGCATGTTGTGTGTCTGCATGTTGTGTGTCTGCATGTTGTGTGTCTGCATGTTGTGCGTCTGCAAGTTGTGTGTCTGCATGTTGTGCGTCTGCATGTTGTGCGTCTGCATGTTGTGCAGACACACAACACCAGATCTCTCAGGCAGACCAGAAGACCTGAGAGTTCTGGTTCTGGGACAGAAAGCAGACCTCAAGACCTGAGAGATCTGGTTCTGGGGACAGAAAGCAGACCAGAAGACCTGAGAGTTCTGGTTCTGGGGACAGAAAGCAGACCAGCAGACCTGAGAGTTCTGGTTCTGGGGACAGAAAGCAGACGAGCAGACCTGAGAGTTCTGGTTCTGGGACAGAAAGCAGACCAGAAGACCTGAGAGTTTGGTTCTGGGGACAGAAAGCAGACCTGAAGCCCTGAGAGTTCTGGTTCTGGGGACAGAAAGCAGACCTGAAGCCCTGAGAGTTCTGGTTGGTTCATAATGAAGCAGGAGGTCAGAAATGTATTTTGGGCCTTTTTTGGCCTTCAAATTGTCACGATTTTAGTTTTTTGTTTCTTGTCATGGTTTTATTTTGAAATGCTGTTCTCCCTGTGTCTTGTCTTCCTTCCTGTGTCTTGTCGTCCTTCCTGTGTATTGTCTTCCTTCCTGTGTCTTGTCTTCCTTCCTGTGTCTTGTCTTCCTTCCTGTGTCTTGTCTTCCTTCCTGTGTCTTGTCTTCCTTCCTGTGTATTGTCTTCCTTCCTGTGTCTTGTCTTCCTTCCTGTGTCTTGTCTTCCTTCCTGTGTCTTGTCTTCCTTCCTGTGTCTTGTCTTCCTTCCTGTGTCTTGTCTTCCTTCCTGTGTCTTGTCGTCCTTCCTGTGTATTGTCTTCCTTCCTGTGTATTGTCTTCCTTCCTGTGTCTTGTCTTCCTTCCTGTGTCTTGTCTTCCTTCCTGTGTCTTGTCGTCCTTCCTGTGTCTTGTCTTCCTTCCTGTGTCTTGTCTTCCTTCCTGTGTCTTGTCTTCCTTCCTGTGTCTTGTCTTCCTTCCTGTGTCTTGTCGTCCTTCCTGTGTCTTGTCTTCCTTCCTGTGACTTGTCGTCCTTCCTGTGTCTTGTCTTCCTTCCTGTGTATTGTCTTCCTTCCTGTGTCTTGTCTTCCTTCCTGTGTCTTGTCTTCCTTCCTGTGTCTTGTCTTCCTTCCTGTGTCTTGTCTTCCTTCCTGTGTCTTGTCTTCCTTCCTGTGTCTTGTCTTCCTTCCTGTGTCTTGTCTTCCTTCCTGTGTCTTGTCTTCCTTCCTGTGTCTTGTCTTCCTTCCTGACACAGATCTGTGACGGAGAACGTATTACACGCATCGTCTTAGGAGGAAAGCAATGGTTAAATAAAAGATAAGGTAATGTAACAAACACTTTGAAAGATATGTTCTCTCTTATATCGAGTCTGCTGTTTTGCATGGATATAGACTTCTTGCACTACTTATTATTTTTTAATTGTATGATATATGTTTTATTGTCGCAGGAGCTCGGGTCAGAATAATTTAATTGCCAATTATACTCTGTAGCTGCTGTGCATATGACAATAAAACATTTGAATCTTTGAATCTTATGAATCTTTAGCTAAATTCACTTCCAGCGAGTTCAGTGTGTGTTTTCGCCAAAACAATGACCAGGGCTTTTATTGTGAAAGGTAGAAATGGAAGGTTGCTTCCTGTCGAGGTGGAAGACGTCGTTTCCACCATGGCGCGGAGCGCGGTTTAAGCGTGCCGTGTCGTGCCGGGCCCGTTTTTGGTTGCGTTTCCACTAGGCCTGGTTCCGGCCCGAGGCTACTTTTTCACCTTTTTTCTGGCCCGACAAAATCGTGGTTCTATCGGGGCCAACAAGCGGGCCAACAAGCGGGCCAACAAGCGGGCCAACAAGCGGGCTGAATATGCTAAACTAGTGAGAGAATCGCTGGCAAGGGGCTACAACTACAACAAGATGAACATATGTGACTGTGATTTAATTGTAATACACGTTTCTAAATGATGCCGAAGAAACAACATACTGATACCGGTTAGTAAAACCATGAATTAATGCTTTGACAAGTCTGCAGACAGACGGCAGGAGAGACACCTTTTGAAATGCGTGTTGTCTAAATGGAGACCGCTAAGCTAACGCAGTATATGCTCCGACCGTCCACACTCACAACAACGGCCTACAGACATAAAAAGCAGCGCCTGTATTCTCCATGACACAGACAGGCTGTGGTTTGGACTTGTTTCACTTGTGTCTAGTTTCTGAACAGATATGAGGAGCTGTGAGCTTGAGGGCTAACAGCTAACGGCTGATGTTGTTTTTCTGAAGATGACGTCACGGCTCCGCCTACACTGCGTTACTATAGATACTACCCCAGTTCCTAAACTGTAATGGAAGCGCAGCATTAAAGTGAGACGGGCCTAACAAGGCCTAACAAGGCCTAACAAAACCGTACTAAGTCGAGTGAGGCCTGCAGTGGAAATTAGCCATAACAGTCACTGTGACCATCGGCTAGCTTTCAATACAACACAACACAACAGAAATGTCCTCCTCGTTTTTAAAGAATGACCTGTTATATTCCCCCTCTCTGGTGATGGATTCACTGGCGTGGGAATTATCAAATACGATAAGATGGAACTTTATTTATCTCTGTGAGGAAATGAAGGCGTTTATAGCAGCAACAGAGTCAGAGTTAAAAGAACAGGATTCACACAGGGTCAAAATAAAGATAAAATAGAATACAAATTAAAATAATAATACAACATAAATAAAGTGATAATGTGATAAAATAACTATTGAAACAATATATCACAGTAAAAAGATGAGCATTTGAATGAACAAATGCATGAAGGAACACCTGGTCCTGAAGTCTCTAAACTCTCTCCATGTCAGGTGTGTAAAGAGTGCTGTAAAGTCATAGAGGCATGATAAACATGTGTGTGGTTTACATGCAGCCTTTCAGACGGAGATCAGGGAAAACAGATCGGTATCCTAACGTCTCTGACACACACACATACACACACACACACACACCTGTTGCATGATCAATAACAATTAGTAGATGAAGAGGCCCCCAGATCCCTCACCTCATTACAGACTATATACACACTATTAGAGTGTGTGTGTGTGTGTGTGTGTGTGTGTGTGTGTGTGTGTGTGTGTGTGTGTGTATGTGTGTGTGTGTGTGTGTGTGTGTGTGTGTGTGTGTGTGTGTACAAATTAAATGAAGGAAAAACAGAAGTGATGGTTTTTGGTAGCACCACTGGCACCACTTCTGTAGACCTGGGTTCCCTGGCTCAGTACACCAAGCCCACCATTACGAACCTTGGCATTAAAATGGACCGTGAACTAAAACTTGAGTCAGATTAATCTATGGTAAAAACGAGCTTTTATCACCTGAGGCAGCTAGCCAAAGTGAAACCTTTTCTCTCCAGACTGCAGTTTGAGACAGTAATCCACGCCTTTGTCACCACTCGGCTGGATTACTGTAACTCTCTTTACATGGGGGTCAGTGGGTCCTCCCTCGCTCGTCTGCAGCGGGTGCAAAATGCAGCAGCAAGGCTTTTAACTGGCACACGGAAATATGACCACATTTCCCCCATTTTGGCTTCGCTCCACTGGCTGCCAATACATTTTAGGATTCATTTCAAAATCCTTTTGTTTACTTTTAAATCCCTAAATGGCATGACCCCACCATATCTTTCTGAGCTGCTACACCCTTACACGCCCAACCCTCTCAGGTCAGCTGATCAACTGCTCCTGAATGTGCCCAGAACCAAGTCAAAGCTCAGAGGGGGCCGTTGCTTCTCTGTAGCAGCTCCCACACTGTGGAACGATCTGCCCCTGCACATCAGACAGGCTCCACACTGTGGAACGATCTGCCCCTGCACATCAGACAGGCTCCCACACTGTGGAACGATCTGCCCCTGCTCATCAGACAGGCTCCCACACTGTGGAACGATCTGCCCCTGCTCATCAGACAGGTCCCCACACTGTGGAACGATCTGCCCCTGCACATCAGACAGGCTCCCACACTGTGGAACGATCTGCCCCTGCACATCAGACAGGCTCCACACTGTGGAACGATCTGCCCCTGCACATCAGACAGGCTCCCACACTGTGGAACGATCTGCCCCTGCTCATCAGACAGGCTCCCACACTGTGGAACGATCTGCCCCTGCTCATCAGACAGGTCCCCACACTGTGGAACGATCTGCCCCTGCACATCAGACAGGCTCCCACACTGTGGAACGATCTGCCCCTGCTCATCAGACAGGCTCCCACACTGTGGAACGATCTGCCCCTGCACATCAGACAGGCTCCCACACTGTGGAACGATCTGCCCCTGCACATCAGACAGGCTCCACACTGTGGAACGATCTGCCCCTGCACATCAGACAGGCTCCCACTGTGGAACGATCTGCCCCTGCACATCAGACAGGCTCCACACTGTGGAACGATCTGCCCCTGCTCATCAGACAGGCTCCACACTGTGGAACGATCTGCCCCTGCTCATCAGACAGGCTCCCACACTGTGGAACGATCTGCCCCTGCACATCAGACAGGCTCCACACTGTGGAACGATCTGCCCCTGCACATCAGACAGGCTCCCACACTGTGGAACGATCTGCCCCTGCTCATCAGACAGGCTCCCACACTGTGGAACGATCTGCCCCTGCACATCAGACAGGCCTCCACACTGTGGAACGATCTGCCCCTGCACATCAGACAGGCTCCACACTGTGGAACGATCTGCCCCTGCCATCAGACAGGCTCCACACTGTGGAACGATCTGCCCCTGCACATCAGACAGGTCCCCACACTGTGGAACGATCTGCCCCTGCACATCAGACAGGCTCCCCACTGTGGAACGATCTGCCCCTGCTCATCAGACAGGCTCCCACACTGTGGAACGATCTGCCCCTGCTCATCAGACAGGCCTCCACACTGTGGAACGATCTGCCCCTGCTCATCAGACAGGCTCCCACACTGTGGAACGATCTGCCCCTGCTCATCAGACAGGCCTCCACACTGTGGAACGATCTGCCCCTGCTCATCAGACAGGCCTCCACACTGCCTGCTTTTAAATCGCTTCTTAAAACCCACCTCTTCTCCTCAGCGTATTAACATCTTTTAGAGCGTTGATTTTATTGCTTTTAAATTGTCTATTGTTTTTACTTGTACTTGTTTTATGGTGTGTGAGCTGTGCTGTGTTACCTTTTGTATGTTTTTGTTTTGTTTTATTTGCCTGTACAGCACTTTGTTCTGGAGGTTTAAAGTGCTCTATGAATAAAGCTGTATTGTATTATTGTATTGTATGTGTGTATGTGTGGGTTGGTATTAATCTTCACACGTTTGGGACCTCTGGAAAGGGTCCCTGAGGATCAGAAACTGGGTCCCAAACGCAGATACAATACAGAATGTGTGTGTGTCCCTCTCTGTGTCATGAGGCCACACACACACACACACACTAGGGGTTTCAACTACCATTATTTACTAGTCGACAAGTTTTTCAAAATAGTAGTCGACTAGTCGACTAGTTGTTACGTCGTCATAAAGACACACAAAGAGAGGTGTAAAACTGTATTTTGTATTGCAATGCATACAGTTACGTTAAACACTGTAACAAAGCAGCATTTTAATTTGGGTTACATGGCTGATTAAATAAAAACAGTAACTGGACTCACCAAATCTACTGCAAAAACTCTGTTAAGAACATAAATGCAACGTAAATCCAGTGCGCATTGCGCAACACTTTACTCGCTGTCACTGTCCTCCTCGATAAGGATGTCCACCCTTCCAGGTTTTTTGGTTTGCGTTAAGGAAGACCAAAGCGTCAACATGTGAGGGAAGGAGGCTTGACCGCTGTCGGGTGACAGTGGTGCCTGCCAGGGAAAACATCCGTTCACTTGGGGTGCTGGTGTAGCCAGGTAGCTCCTGGAAAGCTCGGCTAAACGGGGGAAGCGGTTCGCGTTTTGTGCCCACCACTTCAGAGGGTTATCCATTGTGGGGATATGGGGTGTCTGCTGGCAGTAATCCCGTAGCTCATCCGCGCCACTGTTGACCCGTGTTTTCTTGTTGCTCTCGAAATGAGGTCCAAACAGCTGTTCAAAGAGGGGGTGCTAGTGGAGCACGCTCGTGAACTTTTAGCGCCGGAGCTAAAACTGAAACTGTAGAGTGCATAGGTGCGGCGCATTTGCGCATAAAATGAGGACCCCTGAATGTCGGGCGTGTTTTGCTGGAGCATTTTGCAGCACCTCAGCGCCAATGTCGGCATCCTCATTTCCCACGTTTGCCTCCATTTTGTTCACGACTAGTCGACTAGGGCCTACAGTGCCGACTAGTGGTAGAACTAGTTGGTGAAACCCCTAACACACACACACACACACACACACACACACACACACACACACACACACACACACACACACACACCAGGTGACAGCAGGTATTCGATGGATTACGCAGGAACATGACACGTCAGGCCATTGATCCATTGTTCAGGAGGGGAGGGGCTGAGCCCCCCCTCAGGCAGCGTTAATTAGCACATTCCTCTGTGTGTGTGTGTGTGTGTGTGTGTGTGTGTGGTGTGTGTGTGTGTGTGTGTGTGTGCTTCTTCAGTTGTGTGAGGAGTTGTTGTGATTCTCTCTCTCTCTAACGTGCAGGATCAGCAGAGTTGTGTAGTAAAGCTGAATGTGTGCACTTTAACGTGATGTTGTCTCTAACAAAGTGCCATTTAAAGTTCATTAGGTGGAAACGCAGACAGGGTGTGGTGTAGAGTCTCTTTAAGTGAATGATATTCAGCTCCTCTTATCACGTCATCTCCGCACTTCACAAATGAACGATGATGTGAAAGATCCAAGTAAATCCTCAGATTAATTTGATAATTTGATAATTTGATCTCAACATCACTCGATGACTCCTACAGCTCTACTTCCTGTTTCCCACACAGAGGGAGAGATGACATGTGAATAATTTGTAGATTAAAGCTGATTCAAAGACTCTGCTGAGGACAGACGTCTCCTGATTGAGTTCATCATATGAGATTCAAAGTGTTACCTGGAAAGATTCCACAGGTAAATAATTGTGTATTTTCATGTTCAGGTGTGACTTTTGTCTTTGAGATGTTCCACAGTTCCTGTCCCTCTGAGAAACTGAAGAGTAATCCTCAGATCTCAAAGAACATTGTCTACTGTACGTTCCTCCTCCTTTCTCCCAACAATCAGACATGTTCAAGTCTTTTCTCTGAATGCTGAGCCACTCTGCAAACCCTCATCCTCAGATAACTGTGTGTCTTTACAGCTTCGACTAGAACTGAACACCCTGAGAGACGCTCTGAAAGCAGACCAGAATAACACAGCGCTGGAGCTTCTGCAGGCTGTAAGAGGATTGGCTGTAAGTGACCTCCAGATCGTTGGCTCTGGTCTGGCAGCATGCAGAGGAACTACAACACGGATTAGTCCAGAATGAGAGGTAAACACGCAGAGGAACTACAACACTGTGTTACGCCCAGATCAAGGGGAACCTAGGTGCAGCATAAAATGTGCACTCTCCCCACTTTTCCCACTCCCAAGAACATGGACGCCGAGTCAGAGAATGTCGTTTGGTAAATTTAATTTATCAAAATATTTACAAAGAGGAGTAACAAAACCACACAACAAACAAACCTTTTAACACAAAAATCTTACCTAACGAATGAGAAAAATAAACGTACAGGCTTCTTACCTACTTTAACGTGAAAACAGGAGAAAACGAATTAACTAAAAGAAAAGGGTTTTGCACTCCTGAGAAAAATAATGCGTGTCTACAAAGACAGGTTTAGTAGCTTTCCGTTTCCTAAGATTTCAAAACATACAAACGGACCGGTATACGGTAGAATTACACACAAAGCACAACAGGTCAGATATCTCAACACGCGCAGAGTTGGGAGTAGGAGAAGTTGAGTCAGAGAGCGAGGAACTGCACGGCTGCAGCTTAATATGCTCCCGTCTCCTCAGGTGGACCAATCAGCCTGTCGAGGGCAGCCAATCAGCTACCGGGCACCACCTGTTTACTCACACGCAGCCACACAGCCACAGGAGGAGGAAGAAATATCTGCACACAATATACCTAACGACCCAGGGTCGTAAAACCCCCCCAACAAAAAATCAAACATTTCCCCCTAAAGAAAATGTTGGATTCACAGGGACCTGGACAGAGCATCAGCCATAACATTATCAACACCCTTTTTGTAACAAATTTGGACGTTGAAATCCTGTAGTAACAGGGACCAACGCATAAGGCGTTGGTTGCTGTTCTGCATCCGAGACAGAAACACGAGGGATTGTGATCAGAGAAAATTACAGTTGGCACAGAACTAGACCTTATGTACACCTCGAAGTGCTGTAACGCCAAAAGTAAGGCCAGTGCCTCTTTTTTGATGGTGCTGTAATGAAGCTGGTGTTTCTTGAATTTCTTCGAAAAGTAACAGACCGGATGATCAATGTCCCGCTCATCCTCCTGCAGGAGTACAGCGCCCGCACCGAGCGCACTTGCGTCTACCTCCAGTTTAAAAGGGCGGGTGAAGTTTGGAGCAGCAAGTACCGGGGCACTGCAGAGGACCGCCTTGGCGGCCTCGAAAGCCGACTGACATAACGATGACCACTGGAAAGAGACTTTGGGACTTGCTAAACCCGTCAAGGGAGCTACAATATCAGAAACATTTCTGCAGAACGCACGGTAATAGCCAGCCATCCCCAAAAAACGCCGGAGCTCACGGCGCGTCTGGGGAGGTGGGACATCTATAATAGCTTGTACCTTAATAGCCACAGGGCAGACCTGACCTTGTCCCACTTGCTTACCTAAATATGTGACTATAGCCTTCCCAAACTCACATTTTGCCAAATTGAGTGTGAGGGAAGCTGAATGCAAACGATCAAAAATCTCACTCAAATTCTTCAGATGCTCAAGCCAGGTAGATGAATAGGCCATAATATCATCCAAATAAACTTCACAGTTGCCAACCCCATACAAGACCTTGTTCATCAGCCGCTGGAAAGTGGGGGGTGCATTTCTTAACCCAAACGGCATAACCGTGTACTCCAAAAAACAATCTGGTGTAACAAAAGCACTGATTTCAGCGGCACGCTTAGTGAGGGGGACCTGCCAATATCCCTTTAAGAGGTCCAACTTTGTGACATACTTAGCATAGCCCACGCGGTCCACACAGTCATCCATCCGTGTAAGTGGGAAGGAATCTGGTTTTGTAACAGCATTTAGTTTACGGTAATCGTTACAAAACGTGGCGTCTTATCCGGCTTAGGGACCAGGAGAGATGGTGAACTCCACGGGCTATTGCTTGGATCGGCTTAGCCGTGTTCAATGAGATACTTCACTTCCTGACGCATTAATTCTCGCTTTGCCGGGTTGACACGGTAGGCATGCTGTTTAATAGGCTTGTGTTCGCCTACCTCAATATCATGAGCCAATAAAGTCGTTGGAGTAGGAGTATCACTAAACAAACTCGGATAATTTTCAATGAGCCTGCGAATATCAGCCGGGGGCGAGTAGGACAGATGTGCTAAATGTTCATTTATATGATATTTTCTCTTGACCCTCTGCTAGTGGGCTCATTGGATCGGAGTCACTCATAAAAGAGTCACTCAGATCCACTACGTCACCTAGTTTACGGGACATGGCCCGAGTCACGGCACACACAGGGAACAGCTGAATCGAATCCAGCACAGTGGACTCAGACACACATGTGTCCATATCTGGATCATCAACAACTTCGGGTGATGGAAAAACTTTCTTCCCAGCCAAATCATTACCAAGGATCAGATCAACACCGTTAATCGGTAACTGGGGATGCACAGCCACCTTAACCACATCAGAAATACATTTGGACGACAACTGAACAAAATGTAAGGGCGCAGGCAACACACTTAGTTTAACCCCCCATGCCAAAATATCTGTCCCACTATACGACTGAGCTGAGAACGGCAAGACACCATCATGAATAATCGACTGTTCAGCACCTGTGTCCCTCAGAATTGTGATGGGAATTTGTTTTCCCTCACCTGTCAAAGACACAGAACCCTGCCAAATAAACGGCCTGAGCGCCTCATCAATTGCACTATCCTCCACGTTTTATGCAGCGTTCTTTACAGAGTGCGGCTTGGTATGAATAAAACCTATAGGGAACGGCGTTTTTCTACATGCGTACTGCTCTTTCCTTTCTAGGCTAGGACAGTCAAGGATGTGGTGTCCTTGCTCACGGCAGTAATAGCACTCCCTGTTATCAGCTGTATTGGCGCTACCACGGGAAGGAGTTTTTACCCTTCTGTCACCTGCCACCGGATCACGGCAAACTGGAAGATAAAAAACATTTTTGTGAGTTAACACAAATTCATCTGCCAGTATCGCGGCAGCAACAAGTGACACCACTTTCTGCTCATTAAAGGAATCTGTATAACGTGTTAGGTATAATTATTAACCTTGGCCCAAACATACCTTAGGCGCCAATAGTCTGTGTAAAATGTATGCTTATGAAACCAGGGCAAAAAGGTCTCCTGAGGGTATTATTTTGTTTGCTGTGCTCAATGGTGTGTGCGTTGACTTAGGAATGTAGTGGATCCAGTCGCCCCCCGTTTTTTATGGCCGGATAGGAGGGAGGGGGGTCGCAGGAGAAAGGTAATAAAACTGATACCATTGAGTCTATGCAGAGATTGTACTGAGAGACGAAATAAGGATTGGTACCTCACCCCCCGTTCAACCCAGAATTGTTTGTTGAGGGCTGCCATAAAAGATGGCCTGGGACTGATCGGCGGCGCAGGAGATCCAAACTTCCCACGGCTATGGCTGACTCACTCTGATTCGCCCAGGAGTGAGTCCACCAATGGATGAACACCTAGGGAGGAGCAACCGACACAACTCCTCCCACAGAACTCCTCTGCATTTGTGTGCATAAATATTGTGAATTCTGTACCCTCGGCGCCTCTGTTCTGTCTGACTGTCTGATACGTACAGCGCACGGTGGAAGAGCGGAGGCCCGAAGTACTTCGTTATATTGTACTGTTGTTTTCTACCATTAAATCAGCTTATTGTTAATCTCATATCTCTGTGTCTGAGCTCTTCCTTTCATAGCAGACCACTCATCAAACGAACGGCGCGGAGCGGGCTTGAACCTTCAACCACTCAGAGGGTGGTGCTCCAAAATCCAACAATTTGGTGACCAACCGACGTGATGAGTAGGGTCTCATAGAAGGAACACCGGCAGCCAGCGGACGAACGGTCCAGGGAAGACACCTCGAATACCTCTGACAACTAAACCAGGGCGCCCAACTGAAAGGTGAGCAGATACCTGTTATTATCAAAATCTGTGATTGGCTATACTACAAATTTTAGAGTTGTCAGCGGCATTTTTCAGTGTTTTAGTCTTACGGTAGAAAGAACATACTACAGAATAACACTTTCCAGTCTCAAAGAGGAGCTGCAGTTGTGTTATATGTGGGGTATTTCAAGAGGAGAAACGCAACTTTCAAAATCAATTTGAAATGACCGGATCTCGCAAACTCTTGCTGTGGGGTTAATCTAGAAGACTAAACGTGACGATAAAGAGATTCTGTAGACTGGGTTTCGACTCCTTGCCAAAAGCCACATCCTCGTAAGAGGGTGTCGAAGCGCTTTTGGAAGTCTCTCCATCTGTTGAAATATACATCGCACTATAAAAGTCAAACTAGACTGTACGGGGAATATGATTAATTGTGTAACGAGATTGCAGTGGTTTTAAACGAGTAAAGGAATCCCAGCTGCAATCGTCGTCCGAGATTTCAGTGGTTATAATTTGTAAAGGAAGTCCAGCTGAAATACTCTGAGAAATAAGGTGACACACACAGTAATTCTTAGACGAATTCTGGGGTTGGGGCTCACGACTAACGTACACAGGCAATCCTTAGACGGATCTGGGGTTACGTTAGATATATTTATTTTGAGTGTGATGAAGTGTGGCTTGATATTGAGTAAGAAAAAGGTTGATAGGCGCTGTGAGAATGGGTCTGCAGAGAGAATTTCGCCTTGATGCCAACTGTCTGTTATCAGCCTGCAGCCAGGGAGGAGAAATCAGCAGAGCTGCCTGCACTGAGTGTGTGTGTGTGTGTGTGTGTGTGTGTGTGTGTGTGTGTGTGTGTGTGTGTGTGTGTGTGTGTGTGTAGGAAGTCCGTGGATTGGTCAATTTGGACCAATCAGCGGGGACTTAACGTAACGGCTAAGCGGTCCTACGACGCTGGTTATCAACTCGGTAAATCAAGCCAGGGTTTCTCTCTCCAGCTGAGAGCGCGTTCACGTGAAAGGGACAAGTGTACTAACAGCGCAGCGTCATACTTCATTAATGAAAAGTAAACTAATATTAGACAAATATGAACTTTAAACATCCATGACTTAAACATATAATCCAGGATACAAGCCACATAGTTGCACCTGCAAGGTGAATATAGAACAACTGGTTAAAAAAAATAATAAACTACCGAGTGTTTGAAAGCGTACAACAGTTTTATGTTATCACTGCTGCCCATCTAAGACACGAGTGGATCTGACTTTAATTAGCCTACATTTGAGTTGAGTGTTTCGTCAACCTAATGTGTTGCTTAAAATAATACTTCTGCATACAGTATGTGACAATGTAAGTGTTGCACGGTCAGATACGGCTCGAGAAGCTGACTCAGACAAGGAAATATATGATATATTATGATCAATGATGTGATATGAATGATAAGTGCGACACGTCGGCGTCTTCTCTTCATACGGCAGTTTAAAGTAAAATTTCCTTTATCCTGTAATATGACTTGATAGATTTAAACTCCGCACACTGAGCTCTGATCAGGCGGTGTTTTCACTGAGTTGATCTCTTTTCTATAGACGCCGGAGGCAGGCAGCGTCAGGTAAAACAAGTTATTTAGCCTTCCCAAACCTGAGCTTTACGCGCCGCCTATGGAGCAAAGGTTATTGTAGACTGGGTTTCGACTCCATGCCTTGGGCCGCATCCTCGTAAGAGGCTGCAGAAGCGCTCTTGAGAGTCTCCGTAACTGGTTGAAATACACCTCGCACCGAAAACTATCACTGTATACCGGTGGGAATAAAACTACAATAATTAGTAAATTATAGTATGCAGAAATATCTGGTATTTTTTATAAGAAACTAAAACCTTTAGGAGAAGCGCTCTTGAGAGTCTCCGTAACTGGTTGAAATACACCTCGCACCGAAAACTCTCAGACTGTATACCGGTGGGAATAAAACTACAATAATTAGTAAATTATAGTAGCAGAAGTACTGGTATTTTTTATAAAAAACTAAAACCTTTAGGAGAAGCAGATACGAACGAAGTCAAAATGGAAGGAGAATTTGAACGTGAAGAGAGAGAATTAGGAGTCCGTTGGGAGTTTAAGGGAACAGTGGGGACAAGCAGAGAGATTGATACTTAGCGGACTTAAGCCCGGAGATCATAAAAAGGCGAGCAGGGATCTCCGTTTCTTACACGATCAGATGATCGCAGAGAATAGAGTAGAGGGTGACGAGGCAATAAGTCTCCTAGCCACAGCACTCAATACATACGAGCGACAGTTGGTTCAGAAATTAGAAACTCTCAACAAGCAGAAGGCAGGTTTTATCAGGGCTTCTATTAACAAAGAAAGGAGCTAGTTGACAAGCTAAGGAGAATAGGCCATAACGCAGCCTTAGTTATGAATGGAGTGGCAGTAGCCTGCCCTCTGAGCAAAACTCCCGCCAAAAATCTGCCCGCCATAGCAGCCCCACCCAGTCCTGCACCAGCCCCTCCCACAGAAGTGATAGAGCCAGTCAGGAAGGAGAAGCCATATGGTGGGCCCCTCCCAGACATCCCAGAGGGCGGTCCCCTCCTCTATCCAGATTTATACAACCCCTTTAAGACCCGACCCCCTCCCTATACGCTTCCCTCCACCTCTAACCCCCCCTCACCCAGTTCCCCTCATGACATTAAAAGAACACCTGTATCAACACATACCCCTACAGATGAAGAAATACTTGACTTTGTTGCAAAACGCGTCAAATTTTTTAGGACTATAAAGATGAAACCTCTGCCTCTGACAGAGAAGACACGGCAAGTCAAGACGGCACAGGGGACTCCACCTTCCTCTGAAACAGGTTGATATAGCCGGTGTCGGACTTTGTTTATGAACACATTAACTGAGGGACAGGTTTCTCCCCATTTGAGCTGACCCACGGCCATCAGTTTCCGGGTCCTGGAGCATTAGCAGTAGGGAAAGAAGTAGAAGAGATGGATAGCAAACCATACTACCAGCAACTTAAGGGCTTGGTATGAGATTTCTCCACCCAGGTTGCTGACGCCAAAGGGGGACCGGAGAAGCACGAGGCTAACACCGCAGAATTCATCTGGCTGAAGGTCATCCGTCCGAAGTGGCTCAACCCAAGGTTCACCGGCCCGCACAGAGTGACTCAGAGGACATCACATGCAGTTCGCCTCGAAGGAAAGGGGGAAACGTGGTATCATTGGAGCCAGTGCGCCGTTGGAAAACCTCCAGCAAGGACGTTAGACGACATCAGAACTGACATCGCTGCAGCAGGACGAGAGAACGACACATCTGACGACGACAGCCCAGCAGAAGCAACGACCCACACAACAGATGACAAGGACAAAGACACAGAGGTAACAACAGGCGATCTTGGAAAGGAGATTACGGCCGGCGAGGAGGCGGACACGAGTCTACGGGACCCCGACCCCTGAAACACACGACTCCATATAGGACCCGACTTTTTTACTCCCACCTTTAGGGGCACTTTCCAATAAGTAGCAGCATTTGTATGCCCACCTATAGGGCCTCTTTCTAATAAGAGTAGTAGGTTATATATAACGAGAGGTTAGCCTATAATTAAAGGCAGTGAAAGTCTCCCCAATCACCAGACCTTATATTTAACAGGTTTTACTGAACCTTATATTTAACAGGTTCTGGGAGCACAGTATTTACCATTACAGGGTACTATTTTACACCCTGTTTTAAAGAATCTCCTTAGGAGATTTTAGCATTGTGTTCAGAGGAACCTAATTACAATAACACGGACCACTGATTAAAGGTACTGTTATGCACATGTTTTTGAGTGGCAAGTGACAATAAAGAGGATATGGGTGAATTGAAGTGGTGTCTTAGTAGTGTGCAGGGAAGATAAAAGAAGCAAACAGGATGTTGTGCCAGATAATAGCATGTTGAGTGTTATTAAAAGGTATACATAGGAAGAGGCACAGGAATAGTTTGACATATTGCTTAGTTCAACAGTTGCATCTGGTTTGTTTAATCTGTACTGTGATGGGAACTTCTGAAGCAAAGTCTGTTGCAACACAACACAATAATGACAGACTGTGGATTACACTTCCTTATTGTTTGTTGGTGTACTCTGCTAGTGGGAATCGTGGTTTACTTGGGACACTGTTTGTATCTTAAACACCATTCTTAGTTATATGGCCCATTAGCGAATAGCCTTATTATTTGATTGGGTGTTAATTCCTTGTGTCCTAGTAAATCTCCTATTATTAATAACAGAAATAATGTGTGTTCACCCTTGCCTTTATTTTTGTTTTAATGATTCCATTGACCACCCAGACTCCATTCCCCCGCCAGAGGAGTCCGTAACTAGGGTAAAACGGGCCAAACATGAGGTAGTTGTTACCAAAATGTCTCCTAAACAAACCTTCACTTTCCAAGCAGGTAGTGATGGAATAATGTAGACAGGATCAACTATGTACATTACAATGTGCTCCGTTTAGCTAATCTCACTAGGGACGCTGTAGAAGGACTCGCTGAACAGCTGGGGCCGACTTCCCTTATGGCAGTTCAGAATAGAATGGCCCTTGACATGCTGTTAGCTGAGAAAGGAGGTGTGTGTTCAATGTTTGGTGATATGTGTTGTACTTTCATTCCAAACAATACGGCTCCGGACGGTTCCGTCACAAAGGCTTTAGAAGGCCTTCGCACACTATCCATAACTATGCATGAACAATCAGGGATACACAACCCCTTGGAGGAATGGTTTACAAACATGTTTGGTCAATGGAAAGGTTTAATAATGTTTTTTTTATTTCTATAGCTACTTTTATTGCCATTTTAGTAACATGTGGTTGTTGTTGTGTGCCTTGTATCCGCTCATTGTGTGTTAGATTCATCAGTTCCACCATTGAAGGAAAAGCTGTCCCTCCGTACCAAATGCCCTTGTTGGCTTATGCATCGGAAGGAGAGGACAGTATGATGGCTCAGCAGACAAGGACGCAGTTTTAACATACTTTGGTCTCCCTCCACTGTCATAAGAGGTTGTTCTGGTGGGCAGTCCCCAAAGGTTTAAGGTACTCTAAATCCCAGCTTCTGATGGATTTATATAATGTTGGGGGACAGACGCAGTAGAAAAGAATGACAGTGGTTATGTTTCGAATGCTTTGTGTGAATTGATCTCTTGAGGTGAGATCAAAAGGGGGATTAAAGGAATCTGTATAACCTGTTAAATATAATTATAACCTTGGCCCACATATCAATAGTCTGTGTAAAATGTATGCTTATGAAACCAGGGCAAAAAGGTCTCCTGATGGTATTATTTTGTTTGCTGTGCTCAATTGTGTGTGTTGACTTAGGAATGTAGTGGATCCAGTCGCCCCCCCGGGTTTTTAATGGGCCGGACACCATTGAGTCTATGCAGAGATTGTACTGAGAGAAAGATTGGGATACGGAGTGGTACGGCCAGGTGCTGAGGATAAACGAAGATAAGGATTGGTACCTCACCCCCGTTCAACCCAGAATTGTTTATTTTATGGCTGCCATAAAAGATGGCCTGGGACTGATCGGCGGCGCAGGAGATCCAAACTTCCCACGGTTATGGCTGACTCACTCTGATTCGCCCAGGAGTGAGTCCACCAATGGATGAACACCTAGGGAGGAGCAACCGACACAACTCCTCCCACAGAACTCCTCTGCATTTGTGTGCATAAATATTGTGAATTCTGTACCCTCGGGGCCTCTGTTCGGTCTGACTGTCTGATACGTACAGCGCACGGTGGAAGAGCGGAGGCCCGAAGTACTTCGTTATATTTGTACTTCGTTATATTGTACTGTTGTTTTCTACCATTAAATCAGCTTATTGTTAATCTCATATCTCTGTGTCTGAGCTTCCTTTCATAGCAGACCACTCATCAAACGAACGGCGCGGAGCGGGCTTGAACCTTCAACCACTCAGAGGGGTGGTGCTCCAAAATCCAACAGTGTGTGTGTGTGTGTGTGTGTGTGTGTGTGTGTGGTGTGTGTGGTGTGTGTGTGTGTGTGTGTGTGTGTGTGTGTGTGTGTGTGTGTGTGTGGTGTGTGTGTGTGTGTGTGGTGTGTGTGTGTGTGTGTGTGTGTGTGTGTAAGCATACCTGATGGCAGTGGCCCGTGGCACAGAGCCAATCACTCGTCACTTCGCAATTACTAAGAGCAGAGGGCTGCAGGTAATCACCATTGATCAGTGTACACACACACACACACACACACACACACACACACACACCACACACACACACACACACACACACACACACACACACACACACACACACAGCATTAATCCACACACCCGGCCTGCAGGGAAGATGGTGTGTGGAGATTTGACCAAGAAACAAAAACACAAAGAGACGTCTCGAGGATTGGAAGAAGACGTGATGAAAGGAAAGAAATAAAATGTTTTTTTATTGTATTCTGGAACAACATTCCTGTCCTTACTGTGTTCAGTTAGTTACATGGACATTCAACCAGTGTGTGTGTGGTGTGTGTGTGTGTGTGTGTGTGTGTGTGTGTGTGTGGTGTGTGTGTGGTTGTGTGTGTGTGTGTGTGTGTGTGTGTGTGTGTGTGTGGTGTGTGTGTGTGTGTGTGTGTGTGTGTGTGTGTGTGTGTCCTCAGAGGTCATCTTCTCCCTGAAGATGCATTCAGGCGCTTTCTTCTGATCATGTTTGTTCTAAACTTCTGGGTTTGGAGATTTTTCTCCTCCTGTTTCCTGGAGTCAAGGTCAATACATGTTACAGGTGGTTGGTTTAATAACAATAATAATAGATTACATTTATTATAGCGCCTTTCAAGGTGAATGTGTATGTTTGGTACCATCGGGTGTATTTAATGTAAAAGTGTCACATTGGTGTGTTGGTGTGTTTACTTACTCTAAATAGTTATCACTATAATATACAGTATTTCATTTTGTCT
This sequence comes from Dissostichus mawsoni, assembly GCA_011823955.1. Classification (NCBI taxonomy): domain Eukaryota; kingdom Metazoa; phylum Chordata; class Actinopteri; order Perciformes; family Nototheniidae; genus Dissostichus; species Dissostichus mawsoni. The sequence goes on along the minus strand of JAAKFY010000174.1, from coordinate 411,036 downwards.
TAATGTACAATATTTAATTTCATATTCTGTTCTTGTACATATCATATTCTATTTACATGTATATAGACTTCTTGCACTATTTTTTATTTGTATGTTTGTATTTTATTATATATGTTGCATTGTTGGAGGAGCTCAGGTCAGAAGCATTTCATTGCCATTTCTACTCTGTAGCTGCTGAGCATATGATGATAAACCTTTGAATTTGTGTGTTTACACCACATTCATATCAGCACCTCCTCCTGCAGCTGAAAGCTATCTCTATGATATTATTAGTCCCTGATCAGGCTACACACACACACACACACACACACACACTCAGATAGCTGTATTTGGCCACTGATAGTCTGGCGACAGACAAGAGCCTTTATTAGCTCCCCGCTGATAGCCTCTCGCTGAATAACAGCGACACACAACATGGCCTTTATCTGAGTGTGTGGTGTGTGTGTGTGTGTGTGTGTGTTTGTGTGTGTGTTGTGTGTGTGTGTGTGTGTGTCTGTGTCTGTGTGTGTGTGTGTGTGTGTGTGTGTGTGTGTGTGTGTGTGTGTGTGTGTGTGTGTGTGTGTGTGTGTGTGTGTGTCTGTGTCTGTGTGTGTGTCTGTGTCTGTGTGTGTGTGTGGTGTGTGTGTGTGTGTGTGTGTGTGTGTGTGTGTGTGTGTGTGTGTGTGTGTGTCTGTGTCTGTGTGTGTGTGTGTGTGTGTGGTGTGTGTGGGAAGCTATGTTCTTAAAGCCTGCATTAAAACGCTCTGCAGACCCTCGTGGGTTGAGCAAGGCACAGAAGCTGTCAGGGTCGAAGGTTTGATTCCCAGAGGAGCCACCCATGCTAACATTAAGATACTGTTTCCAACCTCCAGCAAAGAAACAGCAAGTGTTTTGTGTTTTATAATCTTCATATCACAGTTTATTACATCATGTGATAATATCTGCTGGATAAACACTGAGATAACTCTACCAAACATATCATAGACTTCTATACAATCTGATCTCTTTTTCACCTGCTAGATATAAATTAAACAATAACATGATTGGTATAAATCGCTATAGCTTACGGATGTTGTCTATACATATCCTTCGTCAGATTTTGCAAAATACAAATATTTTATTGTTACCATTTGAGACAGTCTCATTCTGTTCCTGTTTCTTTACATAATGTACAACTAATCAAGTATACTGGTTGTTATTTGTCAGGAACAGCTAATCCCTCACAGATTCATGAGTCCTTCTCCAACCCTGAAGATAAACATTTCCTCCTCTCCTCTCAGAGCTGTCAGCTGATCCTCACTTCCTGTTGTCATGTTTCCAGTCAAGAGTTCCCATGATGCCTTTCTGTCTCTTCACGGGTCAGAGGCAAGCCCCCAGGAAGTGCGCCGGACTCTGAGGAAAATATTTGTTGTGTCCAAATGGCGGTACTGCAAGTCCGTGACGTCGCAGGGCCCAGAAAGACTTTTTCCCATTGACTAACATTGGGAAAGAGACATCTGTAAATCGTTGGATAATTTTTTTAACCAAATAAACTACCCAGTATGAACGTTTGTATAGCCCTTATTACAAACATTAGGTCCTCCAGTTGTAAAATGTGCTAATAACGTTATTCTGAGAGTTATTTTCCTCGACATTATGAACGCATCTGAGAGTGGGAGCTCGGGGGTGGGGCTTAAGGGGCAACTCAACTGCGCATGCTCTATGAGCGCACATAAGGGTTATTCTGCTCTGACAGCCAGGGATGATGGGTAATCTGTGACGTTTCGCCCTCTCAAAAGTTGGGCCATTTTGTCCTCATGCGCCAATGAGCAGCTCTCATAGGAAAGAACCAGACCCCGCCTCCCACGCTGTATCCAGTTCTTATTATACATCCATGGTCAGAGGACAGGCCACCATCACTGTGACATTAATACCAAAGAGAGAAGGCTGCGGTGCAAAAGGAAAGAAAATCAGGTCCTCTGTCCAAATGTTGTTTGTCAAGAAAGGATGGTCCAGTGTATCCTAAGAGTCAAGATTCAAAGGTTTTATCATCCTATGCTCAGAAGTGACAGTGTAGAAATGGCAATGGAAACTTCAAGCAACTCTTCTCCACCATAAACCACCTCCTCAAACCCCAAAGTCCTCTACACTCCGACTCCACTCAGAAGCAGTATAGCAACTTCGCCGCCTTCTTCATAAACAAAGTTGACACCATCCGCACCCTCCTCTCTAGCCCCTCTGCACCTCCAGTTCCAACTGCTGATCCACAGCCTGGGAAAACCCAGCCTCCTCGCTGTTTCACGGACATCTCTCAGCGAGAGGTTGAGGGCATCGTTAGGAGGATGAAGCCCTCCACCTGTGTCCTGGACCCCTTCCGTCAGCTCTGGTGAAATCTTACATCTGTACTATGAGCCCCATGATCACTAAGATCGCAAACCTCTCTCTCCAGTCTGGCCATGTCCCCTCTGCCCTAAAAACCGCTGTCATCAAACCTCGTCTCAAAAAACCGTCCCTTGACCCGGGAGTCCTGGCCAACTGCAGACCCATTTCCAACCTCCCATTTCTATCAAAGGTGCTGGAAAAACTAGTTGCTGCTCAGCTCCAGGACCATCTAAACTCCAACAACCTATTTGAGAAGTTCCAGTCTGGTTTCCGCTCAGGCCACAGCACAGAAACTGCCCTGGTCAGGGTCACCAACGACCTGCTGATGACGGCTGATGCTGGCTCTCCCTCTCTTCTCATCCTCCTTGATCTCACTGCAGCTTTCGACACCGTCGATCACGGCATCCTGCTCCATCGTCTGCACTCCACCATCGGACTCTCTGACTCTCCCCTTGACTGGTTCACATCATACCTCACGGGGAGAACAGAGTATGTCTCCTTGGGTGAGGCAGAGTCGGGTACCCACAACGTCACCTGTGGTGTCCCTCAAGGATCAGTTCTCGGCCCCACCCTTTTCACACTCTATATGCTCCCCCTTGGCTCTATCATCAGCCGACATGGAGTATCATTCCATTGTTACGCTGATGACACCCAACTGTACCTCAGGATCAACCCTACCTCCTCTGCAGCCCTGCCTTCACCCACACTTACTGCCTGCCTGGAGGAGATACAGGCGTGGATGAAGCAAAACTTCCTGAAACTCAACAGCTCCAAGACCGAAGCCATTATAGTTGGCACCCCACACCAGGTTTGGTCAACCACAATCACCACCATCACCTTCTCCGGCCAGGACATTACACTCTCCTCAATAGTCACCAACCTGGGTGTGAAAATGGACGCCCATCTGACCTTTGAGGCTCACATTAAACAGCTGTGCAAGAACTCCTTTTATCACCTCAGGAACATCGCCAAACTCCGCCCCTCACTCACTCTGTCTGATGCCGAAAAGCTAGTCCACGCCTTTGTCTCCTCCAGGCTGGACTACTGCAATGCACTCCTCATCGGGATCCCTAAGAAAAGCATCCAGAGGCTCCAGTACATTCAGAACAGCGCTGCTAGGATCCTGATGAGGGTGCGCAAATACGATCATATCACCCCCATCCTGAAATCACTACACTGGCTCCCTGTGGAACTGAGGATCGAATTCAAGGTCTCCGTCCTCACCCACCAGTGCATCCATGGAACTGCCCCTCCCTACCTCAAGGAACTCCTCACCCCCCATACCTCCTTGCGGACCACCCGCTCCAGCGACTCCAACCTCCTCAGACCCCACAGGACCAAGCTCTGTACTATGGGAGAGCGGGCCTTCTGCTCGGCTGCCCCCAGTCTGTGGAACGCTCTCCCCGACCACATGAGAGCACCACAGACCGTGGAAGCTTTTAAAAAAGGCCTCAAAACCCATCTATTCAATAGAGCCTTTCCCTAGACCTTTTATTTATTACTACCCTTTTCTTTTCTTTTATTTGTATTGTTTGTTTTTTGTTGCTTTTTATTCATTCGACCGTGTTTTGTACTGTTTGTATGCTGTCATGCTCATTGCTTGTAGCACTTCGGATTTGAAGTCAATTATGAAGTGTTTTAAATGAAACCCATTATTATTATTATGAAAATCTTCTGACCTGAGCTCCTCCAACAATGCAACATATATAATAAAATACAAATACAAAGTATTGCAAGAAGTCTATATACATGTCAAAAGAATATGATATGTACAAGAACAGAATGTGAAATTAAATAATGTACATTAAGACAAAATTAAATACTGTATATACAGTGATAACTATTTATATAAATAAGTACATTGCAAGAAGACAAACAGATGAATGTTTATCGGGCCCTTAGCAGCACTAAAGACTCTTCGTTGTGTTTTACTGATGTTACATATTGACATTTTAATAATACTTCCAGCTAAGCATGAACACATGAGCTGTCATTTACAGTTCTTCTCGATTGCTAACACACATTCTTTTTTTAATTGCTCAGTTTCTCAGAACACTAAACACAATTCACAAAACCACACAACCAAAGTGCAAAACACCTCATTTCTCCTGCACTCAAAACTGCAGAAACACTTTCCAAATATAACACACTTTCATTCATAATACCAGATAGTTTCACCTCCCTGACACACTGCTGAGCATAATCTAAAGCACTTTCATCTTTATGGGCTATGCTCCGTACATAGAGGTTTCTGCAGAGAAAGATTGTTTGAGTTTAAAGAAATACAGGAATGAAGAAATACAAATGAGTTGTTGAAAAAAAAATCCCATTTTATTCAAAAATCAGATTGTGAAACATTTATATCAGAACAGAGTTACAGATGTTTCTGTCATTTCATTAGAGAGTATTCTTCTTGTCCACGTCCTCTCCTCCAGCTCTAACTCTACCTCTCACTCTTCCTCCTCTCACTCTCACACACCTCTTCCTCTCCTCTCACTCTCAGCCCAGCTCTTCCTCTTCCTCTTGCTCTTCCTCTTCCTTCCTCTTCCTCTTGCTCTTCCTCTTCCTCTTCCTCTGCTCTTGCTCTTGCTCTTGCTCTTCCTCTTGCTCTTGCTCTTCCTCTTGCTCTTGCTCTTGCTCTTGCTCTTCCTCTTGCTCTTGCGCTTCCTCTTCCTCTTCCTCTGCTCTTGCTCTTGCTCTTGCTTCATCTTCCTCTTGCTCTTGCTCTTGCTCTTCCTCTTGCTCTTGCGCTTCCTCTTCCTCTTCTCTTCCTCTTGCTCTTCCTCTTGCTCTTGCTCTTCCTCTTGCTCTTGCGCTTCCTCTTCCTCTTCCTCTTGCTCTTGCTCTTGCTCTTCATCTTCCTCTTGCTCTTGCTCTTGCTCTTCCTCTTGCTCTTGCGCTTCCTCTTCCTCTTCCTCTGCGCTTCCTCTTGCTCTTCCTCTTGCTCTTGCTCTTGCTCTTCCTCTTGCTCTTGCTCTTCCTCTTGCTCTTCCTCTTGCTCTTCCTCTTGCTCTTCCTCTTGCTCTTCCTCTTGCTCTTCCTCTTGCCCTTCCTCTTGCTCTTCCTCTTGCTCTTCCTCTTGCTCTTCCTCTTGCTCTTCCTCTTGCCCTTCCTCTTGCTCTTCCTCTTCCTCTTGCTCTTGCTCTTTGCTCTTCCCTTGCTCTTGCTCTTCCTCTTGCTCTTACTCTTGCTCTTCCTCTTCCTCTTGCTCTTGCTCTTGCTCTTACTCTTGCTCTTCCTCTTGCTCTTCCTCTTGCTCTTCTCTTGCTCTTGCTCTTGCTCTTCCTCTTGCTCTTGCTCTTCCTCTTGCTCTTCCTCTTGCTCTTGCTCTTACTCTTGCTCTTCCTCGTGCTCTTCCTCTTGCTCTTCCTCTTGCTCTTGCTCTTGCTCTTCCTCGTGCTCTTCCTCGCTCTTCCTCTTGCTTCCTCTTGCTCTTGCTCTTGCTCTTGCTCTTGCTCTTCCTCTTGCTCTTGCTTGCTCTTACTCTTGCTCTTCCTCTTGCTCTTCCTCTTGCTCTTCCTCTTGCTCTTGCTCTTGCTCTTCCTCTTGCTCTTCCTCTTGCTCTTCCTCTTGCTCTTGCTCTTGCTCTTCCTCTTGCTCTTCCTCTTGCTCTTGCTCTTGCTCATGCTCTTGCTCTTCCTCTTGCTCTTGCTCTTGCTCTTGCTCTTACTCTTACTCTTGCTCTTCCTCTTGCTCTTCCTCTTCTTCCTCTTGCTCTTCCTCTTGCTCTTCCTCTTGCTCTTGCTCTTGCTCTTCCTCTTGCTCTTGCTCTTGCTCTTCCTCTTGCTCTTGCTCTTGCTCTTGCTCTTGCTCTTCCTCTTGCTCTTCCTCTTGCTCTGCTCTTCCTCTTGCTCTTGCTTTGCTCTTCCTCTTGCTCTTGCTCTTCCTCTTGCTCTTGCTCTTCCTCTTCCTCTTGCTCTTGCTCTTCCTCTTGCTCTTGCTCTTCCTCTTACTCTTGCTCTTGCTCTTCCTCTTGCTCTTCCTCTTGCTCTTCCTCTTGCTCTTCCTCTTGCTCTTGCTCTCCTCTTCCTCTTGCTCTTCTCTTGCTCTTGCTCTTGCTCTCCTCTTCCTCTTGCTCTTGCTCTTGCTCTTGCTCTTGTGCATTGCTCTTCCTCTTGCTCTTGCTCTTGCTCTTGCTCTTGCTCATGCTCTTGCTCTTCCTCTTGCTCTTCCTCTTGCTCTTCCTCTTGCTCTTCCTCTTGCTCTTGCTCTTGCTCTTCCTCTTGCTCTTGCTCTTGCTCTTCCTCTTGCTCTTCCTCTTGCTCTTGCTCTTGCTCTTGCTCTTGCTCTTCCTCTTCCTCTTGCTCTTGCTCTTCCTCTTGCTCTTGCTCTTGCTCTTCCTCTTACTCTTGCTCTTGCTCTTCCTCTTGCTTTCCTCTTGCTCTTCCTCTTGCTCTTCCTCTTGCTCTTGCTCTTGCTCTTCCTCTTGCTCTTGCTCTTGCTCTTCCTCTTGCTCTTGCTCTGCTCTTCCTCTTGCTCTTGCTCTTGCTTGCTCTTCCTCTTGCTCTTGCTCTTGCTCTTCCTCTTGCTCTTGCTCTTGCTCTTGCTCTTGCTCTTGCTCTTCCTCTTGCTCTTCCTCTTGCTCTTGCTCTTGCTCTTCCTCTTGCTCTTACTCCCTCTTGCTCTTCCCTTCCTCTTGCTCTTCCTCTTGCTCTTCCTCTTGCTCTTGCTCTTGCTCTTGCTCTTGCTCTTGCTCTTCTCTTCCTCTTGCTCTTGCTCTTGCTCTTGCTCTTCCTCTTGCTCTTCCTCTTGCTTCCTCTTGCTCTTCCTCTTGCTCTTCCTCTTGCTCTTGCTCTTGCTCTTGCTCTTGCTTTCCTCTTGCTCTTCCTCTTGCTCTTGCTCTTGCTCTTGCTCTTGCTCTTACTCTTCTTTCCTCTTGCTCTTGCTCTTGCTCTTGCTCTTGCTCTTGCTCTTCTCTTGCTCTTGCTCTTGCTCTTGCTCTCCTCTTGCTCTTGCTCTTGCTCTTGCTCTTCCTCTTGCTCTTGCTTGCCTCTTCCTCTTGCTTTGCTCTTGCTCTTGCTCTTCCTCTTGCTCTTGCTCTTGCTCTTGCTCTTCCTCTTGCCTTCCTCTTGCTCTCCTCTTGCTCTTCCTCTTGCTCTTCCTCTTGCTCTTCCTCTTGCTCTTCCTCTTGCTCTTGCTTGCTCTCTCTTGCTCTTACTCTTCCTCTTGCTCTTCCTCTTGCTCTTCCTCTTGCTCTTTCTTGCTCTTGCTCTTCCTCTTGCTCTTGCTCTTGCTCTTGCTCTTCCTCTTGCTCTTGCTCTTGCTCTTGCTCTTCCTCTTGCTCTTCCTCTTGCTCTTCCTCTTCCTCTTCCTCTTGCTCTTCCTCTTGCTCTTGCTCTTCCTCTGCTCTTCCTCTTGCTCTTCCTCTTCCTCTTGCTCTTCCTCTTGCTCTTCCTCTTGCTCTTCCTCTTGCTCTTCCTCTTGCTCTTGCTCTTGCTCTTGCTCTTGCTCTGCTCTTACTCTTCCTCTCCTCTTGCTCTTCCTCTTGCTCTTGCTCTTGCTCTTGCTCTTGCTCATGCTCTTGCTCTTCCTCTTGCCTCTTCCTCTTGCTCTCCTCTTGCTCTTCCTCTTGCTCTTGCTCTTGCTCTTCCTCTTGCTCTTGCTCTTGCTCTTCCTCTTGCTCTTCCTCTTGCTCTTGCTCTTGCTCTTGCTCTTGCTCTTCCTCTTCCTCTTGCTCTTGCTCTTCCTCTTGCTCTTGCTCTTGCTCTTCCTCTTACTCTTGCTCTTGCTCTTCCTCTTGCTCTTCCTCTTGCTCTTCCGCTTGCTCTTCCTCTTGCTCTTGCTCTTGCTCTTCCTCTTGCTCTTGCTCTTGCTCTTCCTCTTGCTCTTGCTCTTGCTCTTCCTCTTGCTCTTGCTCTTGCTCTTGCTCTTCCTCTTGCTCTTGCTCTTGCTCTTCCTCTTGCTCTTGCTCTTGCTCTTTTGCTCTTGCTCTTGCTCTTCCTCTTGCTCTCCTCTTGCTCTTGCTCTTGCTCTTCCTCTTGCTCTTACTCTTCCTCTTGCTCTTCCTCTTGCTCTTCCTCTTGCTCTTCCTCTTCTTCTGCTCTTGCTCTTGCTCTTGCTCTTGCTCTTACTCTTCCTCTTCCTCTTGCTCTTGCTCTTGCTCTTGCTCTTCCTCTTGCTCTTGCTCTTGCTCTTGCTCTTGCTCTTGCTCTTCCTCTTGCTCTTGCTCTTGCTCTTCCTCTTGCTCTTGCTCTTGCTCTTGCTCTTGCTCTTCCTCTGCTCTTGCTCTTGCTCTTCCTCTTGCTCTTGCTCTTGCTCTTGCTCTTCCTCTTGCTCTTGCTCTTCCTCTTCTCTTGCTCTTGCTCTTGCTCTTGCTCTTCCTCTTGCTCTTGCTCTTGCTCTTGCTCTTCCTCTTGCTCTGCTCTTGCTCTTGCTCTTCCTCTTGCTCTTGCTCTTGCTCTTCCTCTTGCTCTTGCTCTTGCTCTTGCTCTTCTCTGCTCTTGCTCTTCCTCTTCCTCTTGCTCTTGCTCTTGCTCTTGCTCTTCCTCTTGCTCTTGCTCTTGCTCTTCCTTGCTCTGCTCTTCCTCTTGCTCTTGTCTTCCTCTTCCTCTTGCTCTTGCTCTTGCTCTTGCTCTTCCTCTTGCTCTTGCTCTTGCTCTTGCTCTTCCTCTTGCCCTTCCTCTTGCTCTTCCTCTTGCGCTTCCTCTTGCTCTTCCTCTTGCTCTTCCTCTTGCTCTTCCTCTTGCTCTTCCTCTTGCTCTTCTCTTGCTCTTCCTCTTGCTCTTCCTCTTGCTCTTCCTCTTCCTCTTGCTCTTGCTCTTGCTCTTGCTCTTGCTCTTCCTCTTGCTCTTGCTCTTGCTCTTGCTCTTCCTCTTGCTCTTGCTCTGCTCTTGCTCTTCCTCTTGCTCTTCCTCTTGCTCTTCCTCTTCCTCTTCCTCTTGCTCTTCCTCTTGCTCTTGCTCTTCCTCTTGCTCTTCCTCTTGCTCTTCCTCTTCCTCTTGCTCTTCCTCTTGCTCTCCTGCTCTTCCTCTTGCTCTTCCTCTTGCTCTGCTCTTGCTCTTGCTCTTGCTCTTGCTCTTACTCTTCCTCTTCCTCTTGCTCTTCCTCTTGCTCTTGCTCTTGCTCTTGCTCTTCCTCTTGCTCTTGCTCTTGCTCTTGCTCTTTCCTCTTCCTCTTGCTCTTGCTCTTCCTCTTGCTCTTGCTCTTGCTCTTCCTCTTGCTCTTGCTCTTGCTCTTCCTCTTGCTCTTGCTCTTCCTCTTCCTCTTGCTCTTGCTCTTCTCTTGCTCTTGCTCTTGCTCTTGCTCTTACTCTTCCTCTTGCTCTTCCTCTTGCTCTTCCTCTTGCTCTTCCTCTTCCTCTTGCTCTTGCTCTTGCTCTTGCTCTTGCTCTTGCTCTTGCTCTTACTCTTCCTCTTCCTCTTGCTCTTGCTCTTGCTCTTCCTCTTGCTCTTGCTCTTGCTCTTGCTCTTGCTCTTGCTCTTGCTCTTGCTCTTGCTCTTGCTCTTGCTCTTGCTCTTCCTCTTCCTCTTCCTCTTGCTCTTGCTCTTCCTCTTGCTCTTCCTCTTGCTCTTCCTCTTGCTCTTGCTCTTACTCTTCTCTTGCTCTTTCCTCTTGCTCTTGCTCTTCCTCTTGCTCTTGCTCTTACTCTTCCTCTTGCTCTTCCTCTTGCTCTTGCTCTTCCTCTTACTCTTGCTCTTGCTCTTCCTCTTGCTCTTCCTCTTGCTCTTGCTCTTGCTCTTCCTCTTGCTCTTCCTCTTGCTCTTCCTCTTGCTCTTCCTCTTGCTCTTCCTCTTGCTCTTCCTCTTGCTCTTGCTCTTGCTCTTCCTCTTGCTCTTGCTCTTGCTCTTCCTCTTCCTCTTGCTCTTGCTCTTGCTCTTGCTCTTGCTCTTTCCTCTTGCTCTTGCTCTTGCTCTTGCTCTTGCTCTTCTCTTGCTCTTGCTCTTGCTCTTGCTCTTGCTCTTGCTCTTGCTCTTGCTCTTACTCTTCCTCTCTCTTCCTCTTGCTCTTCCTCTTGCTCTTCCTCTTCCTCTTGCTCTTGCTCTTGCTCTTGCTCTTGCTCTTGCTCTTGCTCTTACTCTTCCTCTTCCTCTTGCTTTGCTCTTGCTCTTCCTCTTGCTCTTGCTCTTGCTCTTGCTCTT
>JAAKFY010000174.1:390000-392118 GCA_011823955.1 Dissostichus mawsoni | reverse complement strand
GGTTTAGGGTCTGAAACCACGTCAGGTTTAGGTCTGAAACCACGTCAGGTTTAGGTCTGAAACCACGTCAGGTTTAGGTCTGAAACCACGTCAGGTTTAGAGTCTGAAACCACCGTCAGGTTTAGAGTCTGAAACCACGTCAGGTTTAGGTCTGAAACCACGTCAGGTTTAGGTCTGAAACCACGTCAGGTTTAGGGTCTGAAACCACGTCAGGTTTGAGTCTGAAACCACGTCAGGTTTTAGGGTCTGAAACCACGTCAGGTTTAGAGTCTGAAACCACGTCAGGTTTAGAGTCTGAAACCACGTCAGGTTTAGGTCTGAAACCACGTCAGGTTTAGGGTTTGAAAACCACGTCAGGTTTAGGTCTGAAACCACGTCAGGTTTAGAGTCTGAAACCACGTCAGGTTTAGGGTCTGAAACCACGTCAGGTTTAGGGTCTGAAACACGTCAGGTTTAGGTTTGAAACCACGTCAGGTTTAGAGTCTGAAACCACGTCAGGTTTAGGGTCTGAAACCACGTCAGGTTTAGGTCTGAAACCACGTTCAGGTTTAGAGTCTGAAACCACGTCAGTTTTAGAGTCTGAAACCACGTCAGGTTTAGGTCTGAATCCACGTCAGGTTTAGGTTTGAAACCACGTCAGGTCTGAAACCAAGTTCAGGTTTAGGTTTGAAACCAAGTCAGGTTTAGGTCTGAAACCACGTCAGGTTTAGGTCTGAAACCACGTCAGGTTTTAGGTCTGAAACCACGTCAGGTTTAGGTCTGAAACCACGTCAGGTTTAGGTCTGAAACCACGTCAGGTTTAGGTCTGAAACCACGTCAGGTTTACAGTCTGAAACCAAGTCAGGTTTAGGTCTGAAACCAAGTCAGGTTTAGAGTCTGAAACCACGTCAGGTTTACAGTCTGAAACCAAGTCAGGTTTAGGTTTGAAACCAAGTCAGGTTTAGGTCTGAAACCAAGTCAGGTTTAGGTTTGAAACCAAGTCAGGTCTGAAACCACGTCAGGTTAGAGTCTGAAACCACTTCAGGTTTAGGTCTGAAACCAAGTCAGTTTAGGTCTGAAACCACGTCAGGTTTAGGTTTGAAACCAAGTCAGGTTTAGGTCTGAACCAAGTCAGGTTTAGGTTTGAAACACGTCAGGTCTGAAACCACGTCAGGTTTAGAGTCTGAAACCACGTCAGGTTTAGGTCTGAAACCACGTCAGGTTTAGGTCTGAAACCACGTCAGATCTGAAAACCACGTCAGGTCTGAAACCACGTCAGGTTTAGGTTTGAAACCACGTCAGGTTTAGGTCTGAAACATCATACGACAGATATTATCCTGACGGACGACGTCAGACCGTCTGCTGCTCAGAGACTGAAATAAATAATATCAGGCGCTCAGGATCAGGTTAGATTTTATAAATAAAGTTTACAGGGTTTGAATGGACTTTAGACGGAGAGGATTTATCTCAGAACACAATGTGAAGAGCGCTCAGCGAGTCTATAGTTAGCTTCAGAGACACACACATATACACAACTCACTGACACACACATCTACACAATTCACTGAAACACACATCTACACAACTCACTGAGAGACACATCTAAACAACCCTGACACACACATCTACACAACCCAGAGACACACATCTACACAACTCACTGAGATACACACATCTACACAACTCACTGAGAGACACATATCTACACAACTCACTGTGAGACACACATCTGCACAACTCACTGTGAGACACACATCTAAACAACTCACTGACACACACATCTACACAACCCACTGAGACACATATCTGCACAACTCACTGAGAGACACACATCTAAACATCTCACTGACACCACATCTACACAACCCACTGAGACACACATCTACACAACCCAGAGACACACATCTACACAACTCACTGAGATACACACATCTACACAACTCACTGAGAGACACATCTACACAACCCAGAGACACACATCTACACAACTCACTGAGATACACACATCTACACAACCACTGAGACACACATCTACACAACCCAGAGACACACATCTACACAACCCACTGAGACACACATCTACACAACTCACTGAGAGACACACATCTACACAACTCACTGTGAGACACAATCTACACA
>JAAKFY010000174.1:375000-385000 GCA_011823955.1 Dissostichus mawsoni | reverse complement strand
GAGCAGATTCCTGGATGTATACTGCCTCAGAGCAGATTCCTGGATGTATACTGCCTCAGAGCAGATTCCTGGATGTATACTGCCACAGAGCAGATTCCTGGATGTATACTGCCTCAGAGCAGATTCCTGGATGTATACTGCCACAGAGCCGATTCTGGATGTATACTGCCTCAGAGCAGATTCCTGGATGTATACTGCCACAGAGCAGATTCGTGGATGTATACTGCCTCAGAGCAGATTCCTGGATGTATACTGCCACAGAGCAGATTCGTGGATGTATACTGCCACAGAGCAGATTCCTGGATGTATACTGCCACAGAGAGAGCAGATTCGTGGATGTATACTGCCTCAGAGCAGATTCCTGGATTGTATACTGCCACAGAGCAGATTCGTGGATGTATACTGCCACAGAGCAGATTCGTGGATGTATACTGCCACAGAGCAGATTCGTGGATGTATACTGCCTCAGAGCAGATTCCTGGATGTATACTGCCACAGAGCAGATTCCTGGATGTATACTGCCTCAGAGCAGATTCCTGGATGTATACTGCCACAGAGCAGATTCCTGGATGTATACTGCACAGAGCAGATTCCTGGATGTATACTGCCACAGAGCAGATTCCTGGATGTATACTGCCTCAGAGCAGATTCCTGGATGTATACTGCCACAGAGCAGATTCCTGGATGTATACTGCCTTAGAGCAGATTCGTGGATGTATACTGCCACAGAGCAGATTCCTGGATGTATACTGTCACAGAGCAGATTCCTGGATGTATACTGCCTCAGAGCAGATTCGTGGATGTATACTGTCTCAGAGCAGATCGTGGATGTATACTGCCTCAGAGCAGATTCGTGGATGTATACTGCCACAGAGCAGATTCCTGGATGTATACTGCCGCAGAGCAGATTCCTGGATGTATACTGCCACAGAGCAGATTCGTGGATGTATACTGTCTCAGAGCAGATTCCTGGATGTATACTGCCTCAGAGCAGATTCCTGGATGTATACCGCCTCAGAGCAGATTCCTGGATGTATACTGCCACAGAGCAGATTCGTGAAGTTGTAATGACTGATTTGAGAGGTTGTAATAACCAAGTTGCAGTTGTAATGGAAAATATATTTAAAAAATTTTTTTTTCTGCAAGTGAACATTTCATCACTAAGTTAATTTTTTTTCTACAAGCTACAAAACTTTTTTTTCTTCTGTGGCTTCAAATTTGGTTCACAGATACGTGGATATTTGATACAAGTGTAAATGTATGCACACAAGCTCAGATTTTTTTCTGGAAGTGCTCACATCAGGTTTTACACGCTCTCACATTTTGCACCATATCTACTTTCATATTCCTGTTTCCTGCAGATGTTTCTGATGTTCTTTATTGATAAAAACTTGACTTGAACTTGTTGTTCTTGAAGTCACTGAGACTTAACTGAGCAGTTTTAGAAACGTTCAGTACGTTCAGTAGATCTCTGCCATCAGTAGATCACTGCCATCAGTAGATCAGTAGATCTCTGCCATCAGTAGATCTCTGCCATCAGTAGATCACTGCCATCAGTAGATCTCTGCCATCAGTAGATCACTGCCATCAGTAGATCACTGCCATCATAGATCACTGCCATCAGTAGATCTCTGCCATCACTAGATCACTGCCATCACTAGATCACTGCCATCCGTAGATCACTGTCATCACTAGATCACTGCCATCACTAGATCACTGCCATCAGTAGATCACTGCCATCAGTAGATCTCTGCCATCAGTAGATCTCTGCCATCAGTAGATCACTGCCATCAGTAGATCACTGCCATCAGTAGATCTCTGCGATCACTAGATCACTGCCATCAGTAGATCTCTACCATCACTAGATCACTGTCTCTGCCATCAGTAGATCTCTGCCATCACTAGATCACTGCAATCAGTAGATCTCTACCATCACTAGATCACTGTCTCTGCCATCAGTAGATCTCTACCATCACTAGATCACTGTCTCTGCCATCAGTAGATCTCTACCATCACTAGATCACTGTCTCTGCCATCAGTAGATCTCTACCAGCTCCAGAGAGATGGAGCAGAGCTTCCCGTGCAGATATTACATTTATAAGATGATATGTTGATACAGTATCTCCATTTCCTACACTGTGTTTACAGAGACCCCCCCCCCCACACACACACCCATCTGTGTCCTTTAACTTCCTCCAAATGAGGATTTAATCTGAGGCGAAGCACAACAAAAATAATTAAATGAACCCGGAGAGGCCAAACACTCTGAAGTGTTCAGGAGCATCAGCGCTTTACAGAGGGTGTGAGAGTGTGTGTCTGTATGTGTGTGTGTGTATGTGTATGTGTATGTGCTGTCTGTCTGTCTGTCTGTCTGTCTGTCTGTCTGTCTGTCTGTCTGTCTGTCTGTCTGTCTGTCTGTCTGTCTGTCTGTCTGTCTGTCTGTCTGTCTGTCTGTCTGTCTGTCTGTCTGTCTGTCTGTCTGTCTGTCTGTCTGTCTGTCTGTCTGTCTGTCTGTCTGTCTGTCTGTCTGTCTGTGTGTGTGTGTGTGTGTGTGTGTGTAGGCTAACAGTTCATGAGGTGAAAGTGGTGTGGGCTTTGCACATCTAAGTAGGATAATTATAACACTGCAAGTGCTGCAAAACATGAAATAATGAACAATAAAACACACACAAACACTAACACAAATACACACACATATATAGAGAAGAGAGAAAATACGTGCATTTTTAGAAAGCACTTTAATTGCATTGCAGTCCAATTAGAGAGTACAGTTTGTGTGTGTGTGTGTGTGTGTGTGTGTGTGTGTGTGTGTGTGTGTGTGTGTGTGTTATCTTAATGCAATAACAGCATTGTGTATGTGTTATGTGTGCCGCATGCATGTATGACTTACATAGTAACCTAGTGGTCACAGTACAAACTCTCTACAGTTTGAGGTACTTTTACTGCACTATATTCATCTGACAGATTCAGATTATTAATACAGAATATTAACTCATGAATAAACTAAGAGATATAAAGACAGGTCAATCATAATACACTCATCTATTATATGAAGCATTCTACAATGAGACATTACGAATCATGAGTTTTATGACTTAAAGTTCTCTTTAAATATGTTTATTGTATATTTATATTTCATTCAATACTTATACTTATTAAGATCTGGAATGCTCCAGGACCACCAGCTAAGACTTAAGATACAGTGACAGATGTGTGTGTGTGTGTGTGTGTGTGTGTGTGTGTGTGTGTGTGTGTGTGTGTGTGTGTGGTGTGTGTGTGTGGTGTGCCATGGACAGCTGGGGACAGTTGCTAGTTTGACAGCAGACGACAGCCGGGCAACAGGAGCTTCTATATGCTCTACCACCCACACACACATATTTAAACACACACACACACACATATATTTAAACACACCCATATATTTAAACACACACACATATGTAGACATGCCCACACACACATGTATTTAAACACACATACATGTTTTGCTACACTTTTAAGCATCACAGTTCCACATAATGATGTGAGGACCCCTTTCTGCTGTTGACAGATCAAAGGTTTTAACACAGTAATGCACGCACACACACACACACACACACACACACACACACACACACACACACACACACACACACACACACACACACACACACACACAACACACACACCACACACACACACACACACACACACCACACACACACACACACACACACAACACACCACACACCACAGCACTGCCTACTAATCTGCAGCCTTTAATCCGAGGGTGCGCTTCATTGGCTGAACTCTCACAGCTCTGAGGGGAATAACCTCACAGAGTATTTATAGAGAGACTTAAACACAGCAGAGGTTTCAGAGAGGAGAGGACTCTTTAAAGTAGAGACACTACATACTGATATACACCTGAACATCAGCAGGAGAGGACTCTTTAAAGTAGAGACACTACATACTGATATACACCTGAACATCAGCAGGAGAGGACTCTTTAAAGTAGAGACACTACATACTGATATACACCTGAACATCAGCAGGAGAGGACTCTTTAAAGTAGAGATACTACATACTGATATACACCTGAACATCAGCAGGAGAGGACTCTTTAAAGTAGAGACACTACATACTGATATACACCTGAACATCAGCAGGAGAGGACTCTTTAAAGTAGAGATACTACATACTGATATACACCTGAACATCAGCAGGAGAGGACTCTTTAAAGTAGAGACACTACATACTGATATAAACCTGAACATCAGCAGGAGAGGACTCTTTAAAGTAGAGATACTACATACTGATATACACCTGAACATCAGCAGGAGAGGACTCTTTAAAGTAGAGACACTACATACTGATATACACCTGAACATCAGCAGGAGAGGACTCTTTAAAGTAGAGATACTACATACTGATATACACCTGAACATCAGCAGGAGAGGACTCTTTAAAGTAGAGACACTACATACTGATATACACCTGAACATCAGCAGGAGAGACTCTTTAAAGTAGAGACACTACATACTGATATACACCTGAACATCAGCAGGAGAGGACTCTTTAAAGTAGAGATACTACATACTGATATACACCTGAACATCTGCAGGAGAGGACTCTTTAAAGTAGAGATACTACATACTGATATACACCTGAACATCAGCAGGAGAGGACTCTTTAAAGTAGAGACACTACATACTGATATACACCTGAACATCAGCAGGGGAGGACTCTTTAAAGTAGAGAAACTACATACTGATATACACCTGAACATCTGCAGGAGAGGACTCTTTAAAGTAGAGACTCTACATACTGATATACACCTGAACATCAGCAGGAGAGGACTCTTTAAAGTAGAGATACTACATACTGATATACACCTGAACATCAGCAGGAGAGGACTCTTTAAAGTAGAGACACTACATACTGATATACACCTGAACATCAGCAGGAGAGGACTCTTTAAAGTAGAGACACTACATACTGATATACACCTGATCATCAGCAGGAGAGGACTCTTTAAAGTAGAGATACTACATACTGATATACACCTGAACATCAGCAGGAGAGGACTCTTTAAAGTAGACACTACATACTGATATACACCTGAACATCAGCAGGAGAGGACTCTTTAAAGTAGAGACACTACATACTGATATACACCTGAACATCAGCAGGAGAGAACTCTTTAAAGTAGAGACACTACATACTGATATACACCTGAACATCAGCAGGAGAGGACTCTTTAAAGTAGAGACACTACATACTGATATACACCTGAACATCAGCAGGAGAGGACTCTTTAAAGTAGAGACACTACATACTGATATACACCTGAACATCAGCAGGAGAGGACTCTTTAAAGTAGAGACACTACATACTGATATACACCTGAACATCAGCAGGAGAGGACTCTTTAAAGTAGAGACACTACATACTGATATACACCTGAACATCAGCAGGAGAGGACTCTTTAAACATGTTTAACAGACTCTAAGAAACAAACAGAACATGACTGCAGATACATTAAGGGGCTGCTGACCCAGAACAATATTTCCTGAGTTTCCCTCTATTGTCCTCTACCAGAAGTGGATAAACTGGGTCAGTTGTGTGTAGGTTGATAACACAAACACAAACACAGAGACACACACACACACACACACACACACACACACACACACACACACACACACACACACACACACACACACACACACACACACAACACACACACACACACACACACACACACACACACACACACTGCAGTGACCTGGATACTGTGTGCTGTTAAACAGCGTTCAGAGGTGGAGGACAAACCGGAGGAATACATATGAGCTGGCTCTGTAGGACGAGGGACAGTTAGCAGACTGATGGCTTCCTGCACTACGTCTGACACACACTACGTCACTACGTCTGACTGGCACTACGTCTGACTGGCACTATGTCTGACGGACACTACGTCACTATGTCTGACTGGCACTACGTCTGACGGACACTATGTCACTACGTCTGACTGACACTACGTCACTATGTCTGACTGACACTACGTCACTATGTCTGACTGACACTACGTCACTATGTCTGACACACACTACGTCTGACTGGCACTACGTCTGGCTGTCTGACTGGCACTACGTCACTATATCTGACTGACGTAACTACGTCTGACGGACACTATGTCACTATGTCTGACAGACACTACGTCTGACTGACACTACGTCACTATGTCTGACTGACAATACGTCTGACTGACACTACGTCACTACGTCTGACGGACACTACGTCACTACGTCTGACTGACACTACGTCACTACGTCTGACTGACAATACGTCTGACTGACACTACGTCACTACGTCTGACTGACAATACGTCTGACTGACACTACGTCACTACGTCTGACGGACACTACGTCTGACTGACACTACGTCACTATGTCTGACTGACAATACGTCTGACTGACACTACGTCACTACGTCTGACGGACACTACGTCACTACGTCTGACAGACACTACGTCTGACTGACACTACGTCACTATGTCTGACTGACAATACGTCTGACTGACACTACGTCACTACGTCTGACGGACACTACGTCACTACGTCTGACTGACACTACGTCACTACGTCTGACAGACACTACGTCTGACGGACACTATGTCACTATGTCTGACTGACACTACGTCACTATGTCTGACTGACAATACTCTGACTGACACTACGTCACTACGTCTGACTGACACTACGTCACTACGTCTGACTGACACTACGTCGGACTGACACTACGTCACTATGTCTGACAGACACTACGTCTGACAGACACTATGTCACTATGTCTGACTGACACTACATCTGACTGACACTACGTCTGAAATGCAGCATGCGTTGAAAGACAAGGCATGACCTGGATTTAATCCCAGTTATATTTCGGCGAAATATTTAGCTGGGGAGCATCGCTTCATGTCTGTGGATATAACAACTATTCACACGGTACACCAGGCCAACACATGGAGCAAATAACCTGTGTTCCTGCAAGTGTGTGTGTGTGTGTGTGTGTGTGGTGTGTTTTTTTTAATTTGTTATTATCTGATGTGGTTGTGTGTCTGTTGTGCTGCCTGGTTGTGTATTTATTCTCGCTGGTGTAACACAGATAGGACGGACACACATGATAATTGATGTCCTGCCTCACCGAGAGGAGGTGGCTCACACACACACACACACACACACTCACACGCGTATAATCTGCAGGACGTGAATCATGCAGACTGGCAGACGGCAGCCTTTGAAAGAGCGCCTTCATAAAAGACGGATTGATGGGTGAATGGATGGGGGGAGCCTCTTTATGAGTGGGGGGGGGATATATGGATGAATGGGTGACTCATGACATCCTGATCCGAAACACAAATGTGAAACAGGCTTGGAGACGAGCGTTGATGACACATCATCACAGGAGAGTTTTACTTCCTGCGGCTCTGCATGAATTACCATGTTTTTAATATGCAGATATGACGGCTGTTTGTCTGTCGTACGTTCACTATTTCAATCTCAATCTTTATTTATATAGCACATTTAAAACACCTCAGTTGACCAACGTGCTGTACAGGGAACAAATACAATATAGAATAACACAATAGGAGTAAAATAATAACACAATAATTAAAACAAGATAAAAAGCAGAATGAACCATGAAGTCCGCCTCAGATCGACTGCATCACAACAGCTCATTGATCTGGAGATCTTTATAGGAGGATCAATAGAGCTGAGGAACACTGAGGGACTCCTGATCAATATCATGGATAAGTGATTATCTTCATAGCAACACTCTTCAGATCATTTAACGCTGCTAATCTCTGTTTACATGTGAAGAGTTTTCATTTCACTCATTAAAGATCGGAGCTCTGCAAAGTGAGACATGTGATCACATGTTCGAATAAAGTGTGTTCACACACACACACACACACCCACACACACCACACACACACACACACACCCACACACACACACACACACACACACACCCCCCCCCCCACACACACACACACACACACCCCCCCCCACACACACACACACACAAACACACCCCCACCACACACACACACACACACCCCCACACACACACACACCCCCCCCCACACACACACACACACACAAACACACACACACACACACACACACACACACACACCACACACACACCCCCCACACACACACACACCCCCCCCACACACACACACACACACACACCCCCACACACACACACACACACACCCCCACCCACACCCCCCCACACACACCCCCCCCACACACACCACACACACACCCCCACACACACCCACACCACACCCACACACACACCACACACCCACACACACACACACACAACACACACACACACACACACCACACACAACACACACTCACTGCTGGTGTTTGTCTGTGAGATTCAACATGTCAGCTCCTCTCCTCTCATTTCCTCGGCCTCCTGTGTTTGTCTGACGCTCTAAAAGCTGTTGGCCAAGTGAAAGAGCCGAGCTGCTGTGTGAGTCAACGCACTCACACAGACACACACTCAACAGACACACACTCACACTCATACATACACACACTGACACACACACACTCACAAAGACACACACTGACACACATACAGACACACACTGACACACATACAGACACACACTGACACACACTCACACAGACACCACACACTCATACAGATACACACACACCAGAGTCAGTGTCCTTCTCACACAGCGACACACTGAACTGCAGCGTCTGCTCTCTGAGTGTCATTTCACCGGTTTCTTCCTCTGAGATACTCTGCAGTTATTAACAACGCTGCATGCTAATCCGCTCGAAACACTCACACACTTTCAGATCAGATGTGTGTGTGTGTTGTGTGTGTGCTCTTACACTGCACACCAGATAAACCCTGAAAACATGAAGTCAGCACTTTATTCAGATCTATCTGACGCATCCTCAATCTGTCCAGAGAGGAAAACAAACATCACTCAGATATCTGAGAGTCCCACACACACACTGAGCGGTCTCCATGGTTACTGCTGTTTGTGGTGAATTCCTGCATGTCCGTGGAGCTGCAGGCCTCGACATGTGGGATGTTTCCAGAGACAGACTGTATTCAGAGACTCTGCACTCAGCTCTGCTGCTGCTCATAGAGGGATAACGCTATATATATACACTTAGTTCACTTTAGTTTGTCGTTGTATACCACCATAATGATATCATATACAAGACTAAATAAAGCTTATGGTTTGATATGTTTTCATGTCATCTGGCACTTCTTTATACTGCACAGTTATTCTGATTATCTATTGGTCGACTTCAGTTGATCATCAACTGAAGTCACTACGAGAAATCAGACTTTGGTTAAAGTGATGTTTGTCCTCTGGAGCAAACGAGCTGGTTTCTGAGATCACACGGATCCATGTTAATGTTTCTGAGATCACACGGATCCATGTTAATGTTTCTGAGATCACACAGATCCGTGTTAATGTTTCTGAGATCACACAGATCCATGTTAATGTTTCTGAGATCACACGGATCCATGTTAATGTTTCTGAGATCACACGGATCCATGTTAATGTTTCTGAGATCACACGGATCCGTGTTAATGTTTCTGAGATCACACGGATCCGTGTTAATGTTTCTGAGATCACGGATCCGTGTTAATGTTTCTGAGATCACAGGGATCCATGTCAATGTTTCTGAGATCACAGGGATCCATGTTAATGTTTCTGAGATCACACGGATCCATGTTAATGTTTCTGAGATCACAGGGATCCATGTTAATGTTTCTGAGATCACACGGATCCATGTTAATGTTTCTGAGATCAAACGGATCCATGTTAATGTTTCTGAGATCACACGGATCCATGTTAATGTTTCTGAGATCACAGGGATCCATGTTAATGTTTCTGAGATCACACGGATCCATGTTAATGTTTCTGAGATCACACGGATCCGTGTTAATGTTTCTGAGATCA
>JAAKFY010000174.1:367500-372500 GCA_011823955.1 Dissostichus mawsoni | reverse complement strand
AGGGACAGTTTCAGGACTAAAACCACCAGACTCAGGGACAGTTTCAGGTCTAAAACCACCAGACTCAGAGACAGTTTCAGGTCTAAAGCCACCAGACTCAGGGACAGTTTCAGATCTAAAACCACCAGACTCAGGGACAGTTTCAGGTCTAAAACCTCCAGACTCAGGGACAGTTTCAGGACTAAAACCACCAGACTCAGGGACAGTTTCAGGTCTAAACACTACCAGACTCAGGGACAGCATCAGGACTAAAACCACCAGACTCAGGGACAGCATCAGGACTAAAACCACCAGACTCAGGGACAGCATCAGGACTAAAACCACCAAACTCAGGGACAGCATCAGGACTAAAACCACCAGACTCAGGGACAGCATCAGGACTAAAACCACCAGACTCAGGGACAGTTTCAGGACTAAAACCACCAGACTCAGCGACAGCATCAGGACTAAATCCACCAGACTCAGGGACAGTTTCAGGACTAAAACCACCAGACTCAGGGACAGTTTCAGGTCTAAAACCACCAGACTCAGGGACAGTTTCAGGTCTAAAACCACCAGACTCAGGGACAGTTTCAGGACTAAAACCACCAGACTCAGAGACAGTTTCAGGTCTAAAACCACCAGACTCAGGGACAGTTTCAGGACTAAAACCACCATACTCAGGGACAGCATCAGGACTAAAACCACCAGACTCAGGGACAGCATCAGGACTAAAACCACCAGACTCAGGGACAGCATCAGGACTAAAACCACCAGACTCAGGGACAGCATCAGGACTAAAACCACCAGACTCAGGGACAGTTTCAGATCTAAAACCACCAGACTCAGGGACAGTTTCAGGTCTAAAACCTCCAGACTCAGGGACAGTTTCAGGTCTAAAACCTCCAGACTCAGGGACAGTTTCAGGTCTAAAAACACCAGACTCAGGGACAGTTTCAGGACTAAAACCACCAGACTCAGGGACAGTTTCAGGTCTAAAACCTCCAGACTACTCAGGGATAGTTTCAGGACTAAAACCACCAGACTCAGGGACAGTTTCAGGTCTAAAACCTCCAGTCTCAGGACAGTTTCAGGACTAAAACCACCAGACTCAGGGACAGTTTCAGATCTAAAACCACCAGACTCAGGGACAGTTTCAGGACTAAAACCTCCACTCATGGACAGTTTCAGTTCTAAAGCCACCAGACTCAGGCACGTGTGCATCTGTTCAGATCGTCAGGTGTGTTTCCTGCAGTAACAACAGTTGTTCTTTTCCTGTTTTATCTGAGTGGAATAGTATCACTATGCATGTGTGTGTTTGCATGTGTGTGTTTGCATGTGTGTGTTTGCATGTGTGTGTTTGCATGTGTGTGT
Organism: Dissostichus mawsoni; assembly: GCA_011823955.1. NCBI lineage: Eukaryota > Metazoa > Chordata > Actinopteri > Perciformes > Nototheniidae > Dissostichus > Dissostichus mawsoni. Next base: position 371,147 of record JAAKFY010000174.1, on the reverse strand, counting down.
TTGCATGTGTGTGTTTGCATGTGTGTATATCAGATGGATATAATAGTTATGTTTGTTTCTCCAGGTGTGAACAGCTGTTCTGGATCTGATTAAGGAAGGTATTGAAATATTTTGGAGAATACGTCTCCAGGTCGGTTCTGAGAAAGACTTCTGGGGTGCTTCAGGTCAGAAGCTATCAGAACATCATGTAATCCTCGAGAGGGGGGGGGGGGGCAGACAGAAACCAGACATGAGCTCCAGAGCGTGTATAGACTCTTCTTGTACTATAGAAGACTATAGAAGCACTATTTATATTTTATTTGTATTTAATTGCACATCTCAAAACATTCTCTTGGACTATTTTATCTGTTCTATATGTTCTATGTCCTATATATATTCATGTTGCTCTGTTGGAGGAGGACTTCAGTTTTTCATATATCTACACTGAAGCTGCTCAGCTCATGATGAGGAAGACATGAATCTTTAGTCTTTAATATGTGATGATGTGACCCTCTCAGACACACACACACACACACACACACACACACACACACACACACACACACACACAACACACACACACACACACACACACACACAACCACACACCACCACACACACACACACACACACACACACACACACACACACACACACACACACACACACACACACACACACACACACACACACACACACACACACACACACACACACACACACACACCACACACACACACACACACACACACACACACACACACACACACACACACCACACACACACACACACACAGTTTATTTAACCCTTCACAGCCAGCACAGAGGACTTCTGTCTCCAAAAGATGAAAACATGAAAAAAACCTGAAACTCTGAAATCCTGCAGGATGCAGAATACCTGCATATACATACAGAGTACATATACTACATATACATATGTACTACATATACTACATATGTACTACAGATACTACATATGTACTAAATATACTACAGATACTACATATACAGTACTAAATATAGTACAGATAGAAAATATGTACTAGATATACTACAGATACTACAATATTTACTACTGTACTACAATATGTACTAATACTACATATGTACTACAGATACTACATATACTATAGATACTACAATATGTACTGCAGATACTACAGATTCTACAGATACTATACTATGTCTGCAGTGTGTGTGTGTGTGTGTGTGTGTGTGTGTGTGTGTGTGTGTGTGTGTGTGTGTGTGTGTGTGTGTGTGTGTGTGTGTCAAGTCAAAGACAGCTTTATTGTCAAAATTACTACATGCGTTATACATCCAGAAATCCCGAGATATCGTTTCCCGCATTCCCACATTTTATACATAAAACCAAACAAAAAGGGCCTAGATAAACGGGGTATGCAATTTAAAATGTCAATAGTATATTTAAAGTGTTCAAAGTTCAGTTTCAGTGCAGTAGCAGCGGAGTTGGGCAGAAAAGTGACTGGTGCTGGATGAGGGAAGGTTGTGTGTGTGTGTGTGTGTGTGTGTGTGTGTGTGTGTGGGTGTGTGTGTGTGTGTGTGTGTGTTGTGTGTGGTGTGTGTGTGTGTGTGTGTGTGTGTGTGGTGTGTGTGGTGTGTGTGTGTGTGTGTGTGTGTGTGTTGTGTGTGTGTGTGTGTGTGTGTGTGGGGGGCTAAAGTCCAAGGCCATTTAGGGCAGTGGGGAAAGGTGGGAGGCAGGGTGGAGAGTTTCAGGGGAGAGATTTCAGAGAGGGGGAGAGAGGGAGGGAGGAGGGGAGAGAGTTCAGCATCCTGACCGCCTGGTGGAGGAAGCTGTTCCCCAGCCTGTTGGTGCTCGAGCTGAGGAACCTTTCCCTGAAGGCAGGAGGCTGAAGAGGCTGTTGGAGGGGTGGGTGGAGTCACCCACGAAGCTGAGTGCTCTGCGGGTGAGGCGGGGGTGTTATATATGTCCTGTAGTGATGGGAGTGAGGCACCGATGATCCTCTGGGCAGAGTTCACAGTGCGCTGCAGGCTCTTGCGGTTGGGGCGGTGGCATCTTCCAAACCACAGCGTTTTACAGCTGCTGAGGATGCTCTCTCGGTGGCGCCTCGGTAAAAAGACAGCATGATGGGGGGTGATGCTCCGGCTCGCTTGAGCTTCCGGATGAAGTACACAGGCGCTGCTGGGCTTTCCCTCGCTAGTGCGGTGTGTGTTGTTATTCAGGTGATCATCAGTGATGGTCACACCAAGGAATTTGGTGCAGCTCACTAGGCCTGTCACGATAATTAATTTTGTTGGACGATAAATTTTTGCGATAAACGATAATATTTTCGGCTGCGTTGTAAGACCATTTTAGACCACTGACATAATGATAATAGATAATAATAATAATTCAAGTACATCCTTTCAACAGAACTTTGTATTGAACATTCAACATTGCAAATGAAATAATATTCAAATATATAAATATATATAATAATAAAACAAATATATTTAATTATCTCAAATTAATTAAAATCACACACAACCAAAACAATCAATTAAATAGACTCAGGCTGGAAAACAGAGCTCTCTCTCATCTCATATATATATAAATAATAAATATGCACATTGTCTCACAAGCAAAAAAACCACTCCTTAAAACAACAGTCAAGTGTACAGTCCACTGTCCATACAAAGACCAGATGCCTCAACAGGCCATATCCAAATCTGTATTTCAAAGATTTCGACCAAGGAACACCAACATGTTTGCATTGTCGGGCAAATTTGCAAACTGTAGGGAAGGGGGGCTCTCCTCTCCACATGCCGTGCCGTTTTGCTCCCACTGGGAAAACGGAATGGGTAGGTTGTGTTTCAGGTGCAGTTTAAGGTTGGTCGTATTGCTAGCTTTTGTTGCTACCTTTTTTAAAACAAATGCGACACCGACCACCGGCTTCATTCAAGTCCGTAGGTTCGCCTCGTTGATTTGGCTTAAATCCAAAATTTCCCACACACCGAGATGTGGAATTAGGTTTTGCAACCACTTCCATTTCACTTCAAATTCCCCCGAGTTAGTCACACGTTGTCTCCTGCTTGTCTCTATATTATTAATTTGGCTGCTACACTGCTGCACGCGGAGTGTCCTGGGCTGTGTGTGAGCCCCGCCCCTCACAGCGCTCCTGGCTAAAATGCTGGTCACATCCTTATGTAAACAAACACGCATGTAAACGGCAATTTATCGAGCTCAGAAAAGTTATCGAGTCCATTTTTATTTATCGTACGATAAGTCAATTTATTGATTATCGCGACAGGCCTACTGGTCACCTGCTCCACAGCAGCGCTGTTGATGGTCAGGGGAGAGGGGGTCGGCGGTGGGTTCTCCTGAAGTCAACAACTATCTCCTTTGTTTTCTCCAGGTTGAGGAAGAGGTTGTTATTTTGGCACCACAGGCCAGCTGGTTCACTTCCTTCCTGTAGTTAGTCTCATCGTTGTGGCTGATGAGACCCACCACAGTAGTGTCGTCTGCAAACTTCACGATGTGGTTGGAGCTGAAGTTGGGTTTGCAGTCGTGGGTCAGCAGAGTGAAGAGAGGGGGCTGAGCACACATCCTTGGGGGGCCCCCGTACTCAGTATGAGGGTGTTTGAGGTGTTGTTGTTGACCCGTACAGCTTGTGGTCTCTCTGTGAGGAAGTCCAGCAACCAGTTGCAGA
>JAAKFY010000174.1:322500-352500 GCA_011823955.1 Dissostichus mawsoni | reverse complement strand
ATGTTGTGCGTCTGCATGTTGTGCGTCTGCAAGTTGTGCGTCTGCATGTTGTGCGTCTGCATGTTGTGCGTCTGCATGTTGTGCGTCTGCATGTTTTGCGTCTGCATGTTGTGCGTCTGCATGTTGTGCGTCTGCAAGTTGTGTGTCTGCATGTTGTGCGTCTGCATGTTGTGCGTCTGCATGTTGTGCAGACACACAACACCAGATCTCTCAGGCAGACCAGAAGACCTGAGAGTTCTGGTTCTGGGGACAGAAAGCAGACCTCAAGACCTGAGAGAGGTTCTGGGGACAGAAAGCAGACCAGAAGACCTGAGAGTTCTGGTTCTGGGGACAGAAAGCAGACCAGCAGACCTGAGAGTTCTGGTTCTGGGGACAGAAAGCAGACGAGCAGACCTGAGAGTTCTGGTTCTGGGGACAGAAAGCAGACCAGAAGACCTGAGAGTTTTGGTTCTGGGGACAGAAAGCAGACCTGAAGCCTGAGAGTTCTGGTTCTGGGACAGAAAGCAGACCTGAAGCCCTGAGAGTTCTGGTTGGTTCATAATGACGCAGGAGGTCAGAAATGTATTTTTGGCCTTCAGATTGTCACGATTTTAGTTTTGTTTGTCTTGTCATGGTTTTATTTTGAAATGCTGTTCTCCCTGTGTCTTGTCTTCCTTCCTGTGTCTTGTCTTCCTTCCTGTGTCTTGTCGTCCTTCCTGTGTATTGTCTTCCTTCCTGTGTATTGTCTTCCTTCCTGTGTCTTGTCTTCCTTCCTGTGTCTTGTCTTCCTTCCTGTGTCTTGTCTTCCTTCCTGTGTCTTGTCTTCCTTCCTGTGTCTTGTCTTCCTTCCTGTGTATTGTCTTCCTTCCTGTGTATTGTCTTCCTTCCTGTGTCTTGTCTTCCTTCCTGTGTCTTGTCTTCTTCCTGTGTCTTGTCTTCCTTCCTGTGTCTTGTCTTCCTTCCTGTGTCTTGTCTTCCTTCTGTGTCTTCCTTCCTGACACAGATCTGTGACGGAGAACGTATTACACGCATCGTCTTAGGAGGAAAGCAATGGTTAAATAAAACATAAGGTAATGTAACAAACACTTTGAAAGATATGTTTCTCTCTTATATCGAGTCTGATGTTTTGCATGGATATAGACTTCTTGCACTACTTATTATTTTTTAATTGTATGATATATGTTTTATTGTCGCAGGAGCTCGGGTCAGAATAATTTAATTGCCAATTATACTCTGTAGCTGCTGTGCATATGACAATAAAACATTTGAATCTTTGAATCTTATGAATCTTTAGCTAAATTCACTTCCAGCGAGTTCAGTGTGTGTTTTCGCCAAAACAATGACCAGGGCTTTTATTGTGAAAGGTAGAAATGGAAGGTTGCTTCCTGTCGAGGTGGAAGACGTCGTTTCCACCATGGCGCGGAGCGCGGTTTAAGCGTGCCGTGTCGTGCCGGGCCCGTTTTTGGTTGCGTTTCCACTAGGCCTGGTTCCGGCCCGAGGCTACTTTTTCACCTTTTTTCTGGCCCGACAAAATCGTGGTTCTATCGGGGCCAACAAGCGGGCCAACAAGCGGGCCAACAAGCGGGCCAACAAGCGGGCTGAATATGCTAAACTAGAGAGAGAATCGCTGGCAAGGGGGCTACAACTACAACAAGATGAACATATTTGACCGTGATTTAATTGTAATACACGTTTCTAAATGATGCCGAAGTAACAACATACTGATACCGGTTAGTAAAAACCATGAATGAATGCTTTGACAAGTCTGCAGACAGACGGCAGGAGAGACACCTTTTGAAATGCGTGTTGTCTAAATGGAGACCGGCTAAGCTAACGCAGTATATGCTCCGACCGTCCACACTCACAACAACGGCCTACAGACAGAAATAAACCAGCGCCTGTATTCTCCATGACACAGACAGGCTGTGGTTTGGACTTGTTTCACTTGTGTCTAGTTTCTGAACAGATATGAGGAGCTGTGAGCTCTGAGGGCTAACAGCTAACGGCTGATGTTGTTTTTCTGAAGATGACGTCACGGCTCCGCCTACACTGCGTTACTATAGATACTACCCCAGTTCCTAAACTGTAATGGAAGCGCAGCATTAAAGTGAGACGGGCCTAACAAGGCCTAACAAGGCCTAACAAGGCCTAACAAGGCCTAACAAAACCGTACTAAGTCGAGTGAGGCCTGCAGTGGAAATTAGCCATAACAGTCACTGTGACCATCGGCTAGCTTTCAATACAACACAACAACAGAAATGTCCTCCTCGTTTTTAAAGAATGACCTGTTATATTCCCCCTCTCTGGTGATGGATTCACTGGCGTGGGAATTATCAAATACGATAAGATGGAACTTTATTATCTCTGTGAGGAAATGAAGGCGTTTATAGCAGCAACAGAGTCAGAGTTAAAAAGAACAGGATTCACACAGGGTCAAAATAAAGATAAAATAGAATACAAATTAAAATAATAATACAACATAAATAAAGTGATAATGTGATAAAATAACTATTGAAACAATATATCACAGTAAAAAGATGAGCATTTGAATGAACAAATGCATGAAGGAACACCTGGTCCTGAAGTCTCTAAAACTCTCTCCATGTCAGGTGTGTAAAGAGTGCTGTAAAGTCATAGAGGCCTGATAAACATGTGTGTGGTTTACATGCAGCCTTTCAGACGGAGATCAGGGAAAACAGATCGGTATCCTAACGTCTCTGACACACACACACATACACACACACACACACCTGTTGCATGATCAATAACAATTAGTAGATGAAGAGGCCCCAGATCCTCACCTCATTACAGACTATATACACACTATTAGAGTGTGTGTGTGTGTGTGTGTGGTGTGTGTGTGTGTGTGTGTGTGTGTGTGTGTGTGTGTGTGTGTGTGTGTGTGGTGTGTGTGTTGTGTGTGTGTGGTGTGTGTGTGTACAAATTAAATGAAGGAAAAACAGAAGTGATGGTTTTTGGTAGCACCACTGGCACCACTTCTGTAGACCTGGGTTCCCTGGCTCAGTACACCAAGCCCACCATTACGAACCTTGGCATTAAAATGGACCGTGAACTAAAACTTGAGTCAGATTAAATCTATGGTAAAAACGAGCTTTTATCACCTGAGGCAGCTAGCTAAAGTGAAACCTTTTCTCTCCAGACTGCAGTTTGAGACAGTAATCCACGCCTTTGTCACCACTCGGCTGGATTACTGTAACTCTCTCTACATGGGGGTCAGTGGGTCCTCCCTCGCTCGTCTGCAGCGGGTGCAAAATGCAGCAGCAAGGCTTTTAACTGGCACACGGAAACATGACCACATTTCCCCCATTTTGGCTTCGCTCCACTGGCTGCCAATACATTTTAGGATTCATTTCAAAATCCTTTTGTTTACTTTTAAATCCCTAAATGGCATGACCCCACCATATCTTTCTGAGCTGCTACACCCTTACACGCCCAACCACCCTCTCAGGTCAGCTGATCAACTGCTCCTGAATGTGCCCAGAACCAAGTCAAAGCTCAGAGGGGGCCGTTGCTTCTCTGTAGCAGCTCCCACACTGTGGAACGATCTGCCCCTGCTCATCAGACAGGCCTCCACACTGTGGAACGATCTGCCCCTGCTCATCAGACAGGCCTCCACACTGTGGAACGATCTGCCCCTGCTCATCAGACAGGTCTCCACACTGTGGAACGATCTGCCCCTGCTCATCAGACAGGCTCCCACACTGTGGAACGATCTGCCCCTGCTCATCAGACAGGCTCCCACACTGTGGAACGATCTGCCCCTGCACATCAGACAGGCCTCCACACTGTGGAACGATCTGCCCCTGCTCATCAGACAGGCTCCACACTGTGGAACGATCTGCCCCTGCTCATCAGACAGGCTCCCACACTGTGGAACGATCTGCCCCTGCTCATCAGACAGGCCTCCACACTGTGGAACGATCTGCCCCTGCACATCAGACAGGCTCCCACACTGTGGAACGATCTGCCCCTGCACATCAGACAGGCCTCCACACTGTGGAACGATCTGCCCCTGCTCATCAGACAGGCTCCCACACTGTGGAACGATCTGCCCCTGCTCATCAGACAGGCCTCCACACTGTGGAACGATCTGCCCCTGCACATCAGACAGGCTCCCACACTGTGGAACGATCTGCCCCTGCACATCAGACAGGCCTCCACACTGTGGAACGATCTGCCCCTGCTCATCAGACAGGCTCCCACACTGTGGAACGATCTGCCCCTGCTCATCAGACAGGTCTCCACACTGTGGAACGATCTGCCCCTGCTCATCAGACAGGCCTCCACACTGTGGAACGATCTGCCCCTGCTCATCAGACAGGCCTCCACACTGTGGAACGATCTGCCCCTGCTCATCAGACAGGCCTCCACACTGTGGAACGATCTGCCCCTGCTCATCAGACAGGTCTCCACACTGCCTGCTTTTAAATCGCTTCTTAAAACCCACCTCTTCTCCTCAGCGTATTAACATCTTTTAGAGCGTTGATTTTATTGCTTTTAAATTGTCTATTGTTTTTACTTGTACTTGTTTTATGGTGTGTGAGCTGTGCTGTGTTACCTTTTGTATGTTTTTGTTTTGTTTTATTTGCCTGTACAGCACTTTGTTCTGGAGGTTTAAAGTGCTCTATGAATAAAGCTGTATTGTATTATTGTATTGTATGTGTGTATGTGTGGGTTGGTATTAATCTTCACACGTTTGGGACCTCTGGAAAGGGTCCCTGAGGATCAGAAACTGGGTCCCAAACGCAGATACAATACAGAATGTGTGTGTGTCCCTCTCTGTGTCATGAGGCCACACACACACACACACACTAGGGGTTTCAACTACCATTATTTACTAGTCGACAAGTTTTTCAAAATAGTAGTCGACTAGTCGACTAGTTGTTACGTCGTCATAAAGACACACAAAGAGAGGTGTAAAACTGTATTTTGTATTGCAATGCATACAGTTACGTTAAACACTGTAACAAAGCAGCATTTTAATTTGTGTTACATGGCTGATTAAATAAAAACCAGTAACTGGACTCACCAAATCTACTGCAAAAACTCTGTTAAGAACAGAAATGCAACGTAAATCCAGTGCGCATTGCGCAACACTTTACTCGCTGTCACTGTCCTCCTCGATAAGGATGTCCACCCTTCCAGGTTTTTTGGTTTGCGTTAAGGAAGACCAAAGCGTCAACATGTGAGGGAAGGAGGCTTGACCGCTGTCGGGTGACAGTGGTGCCTGCCAGGGAAAACATCCGTTCACTTGGGGTGCTGGTGTAGCCAGGTAGCTCCTGGAAAGCTTGGCTAAACGGGGGAAGCGGTTGGCGTTTTGTGCCCACCACTTCAGAGGGTTATCCATTGTGGGGATATGGGGTGTCTGCTGGCAGTAATCCCGTAGCTCATCCGCGCCACTGTTGACCCGTGTTTTCTTGTTGCTCTCGAAATGAGGTCCAAACAGCTGTTCAAAGAGGGGTGCTAGTGGAGCACGCTCGTGAACTTTTAGCGCCGGAGCTAAAACTGAAACTGTAGAGTGCATAGGTGCGGCGCATTTGCGCATAAGATGAGGACCCCTGAATGTCGGGCGTGTTTTGCTGGAGCATTTTGCAGCACCTCAGCGCCAATGTCGGCATCCTCATTTCCCACGTTTGCCTCCATTTTGTTCACGACTAGTCGACTAGGGCCTACAGTGCCGACTAGTGGTAGAACTAGTTGGTGAAACCCCTAACACACACACACACACCACACACACACACACACACACACACACACACACACACACACACACCAGGTGACAGCAGGTATTCGATGGATTACGCAGGAACATGACACGTCAGGCCATTGATCCATTGTTCAGGAGGGGAGGGGCTGAGCCCCCCCTCAGGCAGCGTTAATTAGCACATTCCTCTGTGTGTGTGTTTGTGTGTGTGTGTGTGTGTGTGTGTGTGTGTGTGTGTGTGTGTGTGTGTGTGTGTGCTTCTTCAGTTGTGTGAGGAGTTGTTGTGATTCTCTCTCTCTCTCTAACGTGCAGGGATCAGCAGAGTTGTGTAGTAAAGCTGAATGTGTGCACTTTAACGTGATGTTGTCTCTAACAAAGTGCCATTTAAAGTTCATTAGGTGGAAACGCAGACAGGGTGTGTGTAGAGTCTCTTTAAGTGAATGATATTCAGCTCCTCTTATCACGTCATCTCCGCACTTCACAAATGAACGATGATGTGAAAGATCCAAGTAAATCCTCAGATTAATTTGATAATTTGATAATTTGATCTCAACATCACTCGATGACTCCTACAGCTCTACTTCCTGTTTCCCACACAGAGGGAGAGATGACATGTGAATAATTTGTAGATTAAAGCTGATTCAAAGACTCTGCTGAGGACAGACGTCTCCTGATTGAGTTCATCATATGAGATTCAAAGTGTTACCTGGAAAGATTCCACAGGTAAATAATTGTGTATTTTCATGTTCAGGTGTGACTTTTGTCTTTGAGATGTTCCACAGTTCCTGTCCCTCTGAGAAACTGAAGAGTAATCCTCAGATCTCAAAGAACATTGTCTACTGTACGTTCCTCCTCCTTTCTCCCAACAATCAGACATGTTCAAGTGTTTTCTCTGAATGCTGAGCCACTCTGCAAACCCTCATCCTCAGATAACTGTGTGTCTTTACAGCTTCGACTAGAACTGAACACCCTGAGAGACGCTCTGAAAGCAGACCAGAATAACACAGCGCTGGAGCTTCTGCAGGCTGTAAGAGGATTGGCTGTAAGTGACCTCCAGATCGTTGGCTCTGGTCTGGCAGCATGCAGAGGAACTACAACACGGATTAGTCCAGAATGAGAGGTAAACACGCAGAGGAACTACAACACTGTGTTACGCCCAGATCTAGGGGAACCTAGGTGCAGCATAAAATGTGCACTCTCCCCACTTTTCCCACTCCCAAGAACATGGACGCCGAGTCAGAGAATGTCGTTTGGTAAATTTAATTTATCAAAATATTTACAAAGAGGAGTAACAAAACCACACAACAAACAAACCTTTTAACACAAAAATCTTACCTAACGAATGAGAAAAATAAACGTACAGGCTTCTTACCTACTTTAACGTGAAAACAGGAGAAAACGAATTAACTAAAAGAAAAGGGTTTTGCACTCCTGAGAAAAATAATGCATGTCTACAAAGACAGGTTTAGTAGCTTTCCGTTTCCTAAGATTTCAAAACATACAAACGGACCGGTATACGGTAGAATTACACAAAGCACAACAGGTCAGATATCTCAACACGCGCAGAGTTGGGAGTAGGAGAAGTTGAGTCAGAGAGCGAGGAACTGCACGGCTGCAGCTTAATATGCTCCCGTCTCCTCAGGTGGACCAATCAGCCTGTCGAGGGCAGCCAATCAGCTACCGGGCACCACCTGTTTACTCACACGCAGCCACACAGCCACAGGAGGAGGAAGAAATATCTGCACACAATATACCTAACGACCCAGGGTCGTAAAACCCCCCCAACAAAAAATCAAACATTTCCCCCTAAAGAAAATGTTGGATTCACAGGGACCTGGACAGAGCATCAGCCATAACATTATCAACACCCTTTTTGTAACAAATTTGGACGTTGAAATCCTGTAGTAACAGCAACCAACGCATAAGGCGTTGGTTGCTGTTCTGCATCCGAGACAGAAACACGAGGGATTGTGATCAGAGAAAATTACAGTTGGCACAGAACTAGACCTTATGTACACCTCGAAGTGCTGTAACGCCAAAAGTAAGGCCAGTGCCTCTTTTTTGATGGTGCTGTAATGAAGCTGGTGTTTCTTGAATTTCTTCGAAAAGTAACAGACCGGATGATCAATGTCCCGCTCATCCTCCTGCAGGAGTACAGCGCCCGCACCGAGCGCACTTGCGTCTACCTCCAGTTTAAAAGGGCGGGTGAAGTTTGGAGCAGCAAGTACCGGGGCACTGCAGAGGACCGCCTTGGCGGCCTCGAAAGCCGACTGACATAACGATGACCACTGGAAAGGGACTTTGGGACTTGCTAAACCCGTCAAGGGAGCTACAATATCAGAAACATTTCTGCAGAACGCACGGTAATAGCCAGCCATCCCCAAAAAACGCCGGAGCTCACGGCGCGTCTGGGGAGGTGGGACATCTATAATAGCTTGTACCTTAATAGCCACAGGGCAGACCTGACCTTGTCCCACTTGCTTACCTAAATATGTGACTATAGCCTTCCCAAACTCACATTTTGCCAAATTGAGTGTGAGGGAAGCTGAATGCAAACGATCAAAAATCTCACTCAAATTCTTCAGATGCTCAAGCCAGGTAGATGAATAGGCCATAATATCATCCAAATAAACTTCACAGTTGCCAACCCCATACAAGACCTTGTTCATCAGCCGCTGGAAAGTGGGGGGTGCATTTCTTAACCCAAACGGCATAACCGTGTACTCCAAAAAACAATCTGGTGTAACAAAAGCACTGATTTCAGCGGCACGCTTAGTGAGGGGGACCTGCCAATATCCCTTTAAGAGGTCCAACTTTGTGACATACTTAGCATAGCCCACGCGGTCCACACAGTCATCCATCCGTGTAAGTGGGAAGGAATCTGGTTTTGTAACAGCATTTAGTTTACGGTAATCGTTACAAAACGTGGCGTCTTATCCGGCTTAGGGACCAGGAGAGATGGTGAACTCCACGGGCTATTGCTTGGATCGGCTTAGCCGTGTTCAATGAGATACTTCACTTCCTGACGCATTAATTCTCGCTTTGCCGGGTTGACACGGTAGGCATGCTGTTTAATAGGCTTGTGTTCGCCTACCTCAATATCATGAGCCAATAAAGTCGTTGGAGTAGGAGTATCACTAAACAAACTCGGATAATTTTCAATGAGCCTGCGAATATCAGCCGGGGGCGAGTAGGACAGATGTGCTAAATGTTCATTTAGATTGGACAATATCGCTGAATTACCGAGGCGCGCACAGGACACAGAACCGCGCCTGTCGCTCAGCCCGTCATCACTGGGGCTGTAAGGTGGCTGAGTGACAGACACAGAGGTAATAGGCGTTATTATCGGAGATTGAGCAGCGCCACTTTTACGATCAACATACATTTTAAGCATGTTTATGTGACACACAAGTTTTTTTCCTACGATCCGGAGTGTGGATCATATAATCCGTTCCACTGAGCTTACGGCCCACCTCATACGGGCCGGAAAACTTTGCTTGCAGGGCCGAACCAACAACGGGCAGCAGAACTAATACTCGGTCACCGGTTTGGAATTCCCGAGCAACTGACTTTTTGTCATACCGGGCTTTCATTTAGACTGGGCGGTCTGGAGCGACTCACGGGCCAAATCACAGGCATGATGTAGCCTTTCTTTGAATGAACTAACAAAGTCCAAAATGTTGTCTTTTTTCTTTAACTTATCGGAGAGCCAGTTCTCCCTCAACAGACAGCGGGCCATGCACAGTGTGGCCAAAAACCAAATCGGCCGGACTGAATCCTAAAGACTCCTGTAATGTCTCTCTAATAGCGAACAACAACAACGGTAAACCCTCATCCCACTCACGATTTGTTTCGGTGCAAAATTTGCGGAGCATGCTTTTTAGCGTCTGATGGAACCTTTCTAACGCGCCTTGACTCTCTGGATGGTACGCACTTGATGTACGGTGTCTGATATTTAGTTCTGACATGACCTGAGCGAAGACTTTGGACATAAAATTAGATCCCTGGTAACTCTGGATGTTTTTTGGGAGGCCAAACGTGGAGAAAAACTTAACCAACACTTTCACAATAGGGCGAGCTTTTAACGAATGCAGCGGTACCGCCTCTGGGTAACAAGTAGCGGCGCACATCACCGTAAGAATGTACTGATTACCGGATTTTGTTTTAGGTAACGGTCCGACACAGTCAATAATTACATGTTCAAAAGGCTCTCCCATGACGGGGATCGGTCTAAGAGGGGCCTTTGGGACCACCTGGTCTGGCTTACCAGACATCTGGCAGGTATGGCAAGAACGACATAATTTAGCAACGTCTGATTTAAGTCCAGGCCAGAAAAAATAACGGAGAACGCGCTGGTACGTTTTCCGAACTCCTAAATGGCCGGAGAGGGTGTGATCATGTGCCAAACCCAGTACCTGTAAACGAAACGGCTGTGGAACTACAATTTGGTACCCAGACTCCTGCGTAGAACCGGAGCTAGGCAACCAGCGGCGCATCAGAACACCATCATCAAATATATAAGACACCGATCTTTCACCTGTGTTGCTTTTTTCAAAGGACAGGCAGGATGACAATGTACTGTCAGATTTCTGTGCTTTAATCAACTGATCTTTATCTACTGAAAGTTGAAGGGGTTTGTCGTCAGGCTGAAGCTCTATAGACACAGATATTTTCTCTTGACCCTCTGCTAGTGGGCTCATTGGATCGGAGTCACTCATAAAAGAGTCACTCAGATCCACTACGTCACCTAGTTTACGGGACATGGCCCGAGTCACGGCACACACAGGGAACAGCTGAATCGAATCCAGCACAGTGGACTCAGACACACATGTGTCCATATCTGGATCATCAACAACTTCGGGTGATGGAAAAACTTTCTTCCCAGCCAAATCATTACCAAGGATCAGATCAACACCGTTAATCGGTAACTGGGGATGCACAGCCACCTTAACCACATCAGAAATACATTTGGACGACAACTGAACAAAATGTAAGGGCGCAGGCAACACACTTAGTTTAACCCCCCATGCCAAAATATCTGTCCCACTATACGACTGAGCTGAGAACGGCAAGACACCATCATGAATAATCGACTGTTCAGCACCTGTGTCCCTCAGAATTGTGATGGGAATTTGTTTTCCCTCACCTGTCAAAGACACAGAACCCTGCCAAATAAACGGCCTGAGCGCCTCATCAATTGCACTATCCTCCACGTTTATGCAGCGTTCTTTACAGAGTGCGGCTTGGTATGAATAAAACCTATAGGGAACGGCGTTTTTCTACATGCGTACTGCTCTTTCCTTTCTAGGCTAGGACAGTCAAGGATGTGGTGTCCTTGCTCACGGCAGTAATAGCACTCCCTGTTATCAGCTGTATTGGCGCTACCACGGGAAGGAGTTTTTACCCTTCTGTCACCTGCCACCGGATCACGGCAAACTGGAAGATAAAAAACATTTTGTGAGTTAACACAAATTCATCTGCCAGTATCGCGGCAGCAACAAGTGACACCACTTTCTGCTCATTAAAGGAATCTGTATAACGTGTTAGGTATAATTATTAACCTTGGCCCAAACATACCTTAGGCGCCAATAGTCTGTGTAAAATGTATGCTTATGAAACCAGGGCAAAAGGTCTCCTGAGGGTATTATTTTGTTTGCTGTGCTCAATGGTGTGTGCGTTGACTTAGGAATGTAGTGGATCCAGTCGCCCCCCGTTTTTATGGCCGGATAGGAGGGAGGGGGGTCGCAGGAGAAAGGTAATAAACTGATACCATTGAGTCTATGCAGAGATTGTACTGAGAGAAACGAAGATAAGGATTGGTACCTCACCCCCCGTTCAACCCAGAATTGTTTGTTGAGGGCTGCCATAAAAGATGGCCTGGGACTGATCGGCGGCGCAGGAGATCCAAACTTCCCACGGTTATGGCTGACTCACTCTGATTCGCCCAGGAGTGAGTCCACCAATGGATGAACACCTAGGGAGGAGCAACCGACACAACTCCTCCCACAGAACTCCTCTGCATTTGTGTGCATAAATATTGTGAATTCTGTACCCTCGGCGCCTCTGTTCTGTCTGACTGTCTGATACGTACAGCGCACGGTGGAAGAGCGGAGGCCCGAAGTACTTCGTTATATTGTACTGTTGTTTTCTACCATTAAATCAGCTTATTGTTAATCTCATATCTCTGTGTCTGAGCTCTTCCTTTCATAGCAGACCACTCATCAAACGAACGCCGCGGAGCGGGCTTGAACCTTCAACCACTCAGAGGGGTGGTGCTCCAAAATCCAACAATTTGGTGACCAACCGACGTGATGAGTAGGGTCTCATAGAAGGAACACCGGCAGCCAGCGGACGAACGGTCCAGGGAAGACACCTCGAATACCTCTGACAACTAAACCAGGGCCCTACAACAGAAAGGTGAGCAGATACCTGTTATTATCAAAATCTGTGATTGGCTATACTACAACATTTTAGAGTTGTCAGCGGCATTTTTCAGTGTTTTAGTCTTACGGTAGAAAGAACAGTACTACAGAATAACACTTTCCAGTCTCAAAGAGGAGCTGCAGTTGTGTTATATGTGGGGTATTTCAAGAGGAGAAACGTAACTTTCAAAATCAATTTGGAATGACCGGATCTCGCAAACTCTTGCTGTGGGGTTAATCTAGAAGACTAAACGTGACGATAAAGAGATTCTGTAGACTGGGTTTCGACTCCTTGCCAAAAGCCACATCCCCGTAAGAGGGTGTCGAAGCGCTTTTGGAAGTCTCTCCATCTGTTGAAATATACATCGCACTATAAAAGTAAACTAGACTGTACGGGGAATATGATTAATTGTGTAACGAGATTTCAGTGGTTTTAAAACGAGTAAAGGAATCCCAGCTGCAATCGTCGTCCGGAGATTTCAGTGGTTATAATTTGGTAAAGGAAGTCCAGCTGAAATACTCTGAGAAATAAGGTGACACACACAGTAATTCTTAGACGAATTCTGGGGTTGGGGCTCATCGACTAACGTACACAGGCAATCCTTAGACGGATCTGGGGTTACGTTAGATATATTTATTTTGAGTGTGATGAAGTGTGGCTTGATATTGAGTAAGAAAAAGGTTGATAGGCGCTGTGAGAATGGGTCTGCAGAGAGAATTTCGCCTTGATGCCAACTGTCTGTTATCAGCCTGCAGCCAGGGAGGAGAAATCAGCAGAGCTGCCTGCACTGAGTGTGTGTGTGTGTGTGTGTGTGTGTGTGTGTGTGTGTGTGTGTGTGTGTGTGTGTGTGTGTGTGTGTGTGTGTGTGAGGAAGTCCGTGGATTGGTCAATTTGGACCAATCAGCGGGGACTTAACGTAACGGCTAAGCGGTCCTACGACGCTGGTTATCAACTCGGTAAATCAAGCCAGGGTTTCTCTCTCCAGCTGAGAGCGCGTTCACGTGAAAGGGACAAGTGTACTAACAGCGCAGCGTCATACTTCATTAATGAAAAGTAAACTAATATTAGACAAATATGAACTTTAAACATCCATGACTTAAACATATAATCCAGGATACAAGCCACATAGTTGCACCTGCAAGGTGAATATAGAACAACTGGTTAAAAAATAAATAAACTACCGAGTGTTTGAAAGCGTACAACAGTTTATGTTATCACTGCTGCCCATCTAAGACACGAGTGGATCTGACTTTAATTAGCCTACATTTGAGTTGAGTGTTTCGTCAACCTAATGTGTTGCTTAAAATAATACTCTGCATACAGTAGTATGTGACAATGTAAGTGTTGCACGGTCAGATACGGCTCGAGAAGCTGACTCAGACAAGGAAATATATGATATATTATATGATCAATGATGTGATATGAATGATAAGTGCGACACGTCGGCGTCTTCTCTTCATACGGCAGTTTAAAGTAAAATTTCCTTTATCCTGTAATATGACTTGATAGATTTAAACTCCGCACACTGAGCTCTGAGCAGGCGGTGTTTTCACTGAGTTGATCTCTTTTCTATAGACGCCGGAGGCAGGCAGCGTCAGGTAAAACAAGTTATTTAGCCTTCCCAAACCTGAGCTTTACGCGCCGCCTATGGAGCAAAGGTTATTGTAGACTGGGTTTCGACTCCATGCCTTGGGCCGCATCCTCGTAAGAGGTGCGAAGCGCTCTTGAAGTCTCCGTAACTGGTTGAAATACACCTCGCACCGAAAACTCTCAGACTGTATACCGGTGGGAATAAAACTACAATAATTAGTAAATTATAGTATGCAGAAATATCTGGTATTTTTTATAAAAACTAAAACCTTTAGGAGAAGCAGATACGAACGAAGTCAAAATGGAAGGAGAATTTGAACGTGAAGAGAGAGAATTATAGAAAGGGAACAGTGGGGACAAGCAGAGAGATTGATACTTAGCGGACTTAAGCCCGGAGATCATAAAAAGGCGAGCAGGGATCTCCGTTTCTTACACGATCAGATGATCGCAGAGAATAGAGTAGAGGGTGACGAGGCAATAAGTCTCCTAGCCACAGCACTCAATACATACGAGCGACAGTTGGTTCAGAAATTAGAAACTCTCAACAAGCAGAAGGCAGGTTTTATCAGGGCTTCTATTAACAAAGAAAAGGAGCTAGTTGACAAGCTAAGGAGAATAGGCCATAACGCAGCCTTAGTTATGAATGGAGTGGCAGTAGCCTGCCCTCTGAGCAAAACTCCCGCCAAAAATCTGCCCGCCATAGCAGCCCCACCCAGTCCTGCACCAGCCCCTCCCACAGAAGTGATAGAGCCAGTCAGGAAGGAGAAGCCATATGGTGGGCCCCTCCCAGACATCCCAGAGGGCGGTCCCCTCCTCTATCCAGATTTATACAACCCCTTTAAGACCCGACCCCCTCCCTATACGCTTCCCTCCACCTCTAACCCCCCCTCACCCAGTTCCCCTCATGACATTAAAAGAACACCTGTATCAACACATACCCCTACAGATGAAGAAATACTTGACTTTGTTGCAAAACGCGTCAAATTTTTTAGGACTATAAAAAGATGAAACCTCTGCCTCTGACAGAGAAGACACGGCAAGTCAAGACGGCACAGGGGACTCCACCTTCCTCTGAAACAGGTTGATATAGCCGGTGTCGGACTTTGTTTATGAACACATTAACTGAGGGACAGGTTTCTCCCCATTTGAGCTGACCCACGGCCATCAGTTTCCGGGTCCTGGAGCATTAGCAGTAGGGAAAGAAGTAGAAGAGATGGATAGCAAACCATACTACCAGCAACTTAAGGGCTTGGTATGAGATTTCTCCACCCAGGTTGCTGACGCCAAAGGGGGACCGGAGAAGCACGAGGCTAACACCGCAGAATTCATCTGGCTGAAGGTCATCCGTCCGAAGTGGCTCAACCCAAGGTTCACCGGCCCGCACAGAGTGACTCAGAGGACATCACATGCAGTTCGCCTCGAAGGAAAGGGGGAAACGTGGTATCATTGGAGCCAGTGCGCCGTTGGAAAACCTCCAGCAAGGACGTTAGACGACATCAGAACTGACATCGCTGCAGCAGGACGAGAGAACGACACATCTGACGACGACAGCCCAGCAGAAGCAACGACCCACACAACAGATGACAAGGACAAAGACACAGAGGTAACAACAGGCGATCTTGGAAAGGAGATTACGGCCGGCGAGGAGGCGGACACGAGTCTACGGGACCCCGACCCCTGAAACACACGACTCCATATAGGACCCGACTTTTTTACTCCCACCTTTAGGGGCACTTTCCAATAAGTAGCAGCATTTGTATGCCCACCTATAGGGCCTCTTTCTAATAAGAGTAGTAGGTTATATATAACGAGAGGTTAGCCTATATTAAAGGCAGTGAAAGTCTCCCCATCACCAGACCTTATATTTAACAGGTTTTACTGAACCTATATTTAACAGGTTCTGGGAGCACAGTATTTACCATTACAGGGTACTATTTTACACCCTGTTTTAAAGAATCTCCTTAGGAGATTTTAGCATTGTGTTCAGAGGAACCTAATTACAATAACACGGACCACTGATTAAAGGTACTGTTATGCACATGTTTTTGAGTGGCAAGTGACAATAAAGAGGAGATATGGGTGAATTGAAGTGGTGTCTTAGTAGTGTGCAGGGAAGATAAAAGAAGCAAACAGGATGTTGTGCCAGATAATAGCATGTTGAGTGTTATTAAAAGGTATACATAGGAAGAGGCACAGGAATAGTTTGACATATTGCTTAGTTCAACAGTTGCATCTGGTTTGTTTAATCTGTACTGTGATGGGAACTTCTGAAGCAAAGTCTGTTGCAACACAACACAATAATGACAGACTGTGGATTACACTTCCTTATTGTTTGTTGGTGTACTCTGCTAGTGGGAATCGTGGTTTACTTGGGACACTGTTTGTATCTTAAACACCATTCTTAGTTATATGGCCCATTAGCGAATAGCCTTATTATTTGATTGGGTGTTAATTCCTTGTGTCCTAGTAAATCTCCTATTATTAATAACAGAAATAATGTGTGTTCACCCTTGCCTTTATTTTTGTTTTAATGATTCCATTGACCACCCAGACTCCATTCCCCCGCCAGAGGAGTCCGTAACTAGGGTAAAACGGGCCAAACATGAGGTAGTTGTTACCAAAATGTCTCCTAAACAAACCTTCACTTTCCAAGCAGGTAGTGATGGAATAATGTAGACAGGATCAACTATGTACATTACAATGTGCTCCGTTTAGCTAATCTCACTAGGGACGCTGTAGAAGGACTCGCTGAACAGCTGGGGCCGACTTCCCTTATGGCAGTTCAGAATAGAATGGCCCTTGACATGCTGTTAGCTGAGAAAGGAGGTGTGTGTTCAATGTTTGGTGATATGTGTTGTACTTTCATTCCAAACAATACGGCTCCGGACGGTTCCGTCACAAAGGCTTTAGAAGGCCTTCGCACACTATCCATAACTATGCATGAACAATCAGGGATACACAACCCCTTGGAGGAATGGTTTACAAACATGTTTGGTCAATGGAAAGGTTTAATAATGTCTTTTTTATTTCTATAGCTACTTTTATTGCCATTTTAGTAACATGTGGTTGTTGTTGTGTGCCTTGTATCCGCTCATTGTGTGTTAGATTCATCAGTTCCACCATTGAAGGAAAAGCTGTCCCTCCGTACCAAATGCCCTTGTTGGCTTATGCATCGGAAGGAGAGGACAGTATGATGGCTCAGCAGACAAGGACGCAGTTTTAACATACTTTGGTCTCCCTCCACTGTCATAAGAGGTTGTTCTGGTGGGCAGTCCCCAAAGGTTTAAGGTACTCTAAATCCCAGCTTCTGATGGATTTATATAATGTTGGGGGACAGACGCAGTAGAAAAGAATGACAGTGGTTATGTTTCGAATGCTTTGTGTGAATTGATCTCTTGAGGTGAGATCAAAAGGGGGATTAA
This sequence comes from Dissostichus mawsoni, assembly GCA_011823955.1. Lineage (NCBI taxonomy): Eukaryota > Metazoa > Chordata > Actinopteri > Perciformes > Nototheniidae > Dissostichus > Dissostichus mawsoni. The sequence goes on along the minus strand of JAAKFY010000174.1, from coordinate 335,361 downwards.
AGGAATCTGTATAACCTGTTAGGTATAATTATAACCTTGGCCCACATATCGTCTGTGTAAAATGTATGCTTATGAAACTAGACAAATGTCTCCTGATGGTATTATTTTGTTTGCTGTGCTCAATTGTGTGTGTGTTGACTTAGGAATGTAGTGGATCCAGTCGCCCCCCCGGGTTTTTATGGCCGGATAGGAGGGGGGGGTCGCAGAGAGTAAGAAAAATGATACCATTGAGTATGCAGGTGCTGAGAGAAACGAAGATAAGGATTGGTACCTCACCCCCGTTCAACCCAGAATTGTTTATTTTATGGCTGCCATAAAAGATGGCCTGGGACTGACGGCGGCGCAGGAGATCCAAACTCCCACGGTTATGGCTGACTCACTCTGATTCGCCCAGGAGTGAGTCCACCAATGGATGAACACCTAGGGAGGAGCAACCGACACAACTCCTCCCACAGAACTCCTCTGCATTTGTGTGCATAAATATTGTGAATTCTGTACCCGGGCCTCTGTTCGGTCTGACTGTCTGATACGTACAGCGCACGGTGGAAGAGCGGAGGCCCGAAGTACTTCGTTATATTAGTACTTCGTTATATTGTACTGTTGTTTTCTACCATTAAATCAGCTTATTGTTAATCTCATATCTCTGTGTCTGAGCTTTTCCTTTCATAGCAGACCACTCATCAAACGAACGGCGCGGAGCGGCTTTGAACCTTCAACCACTCAGAGGGTGGTGCTCCAAAATCCAACAGTGTGTGGTGTGTGTGTGTGTGGTGTGTGTGTGTGTTGTGTGGTGTGTGTGTGTGTGTGGTGTGTTGTGTGTGTGTGTGTGTGTGTGTGTGTGTGTGTGTGTGTGGTGTGTTGTTGTGTGTGTGTGTGTGTGTGTGTGTGTGGTGTGTGTGTGTGTGTGTGTATCGTACTGTGGCAGTGGCCCCGTGGCACAGAGCCAATCACTCGTCACTTCGCAATTACTAAGAGCAGAGGGCTGCAGGTAATCACCATTGATCAGTGTACACACACACACACACACACACACACACACACACCACACACCACACACACACACACACACAGCATTAATCCACACACCCCGCCTGCAGGAAGATGGTGTGTGAGATTTGACCAACACACAAGAGACTCTCGAGGATTGGGAAGACGTGATGAAAGGAAAGAAATAAAATGTTTTTTTATTGTATTCTGGAACAACATTCCTGTCCTTACTGTGTTCAGTTAGTTACATGGACATTCAACCAGTGTGTGTGTGTGTATGTGTGTGTGTGTTTGTGTGTGTGTGTGGTGTGTGTGTGTGTGTGTGTGTTGTGTGTGTGTGTTTGTGTGTGTGTGGTGTGTGTGTGTGTGTGTGTGTGTGTTTGTGTGTGTGTTGTGTGTGTGTGTTGTGTGTGTGTGTGTCCTCAGAGGTCATCTTCTCCTGAAGATGCATTCAGGCGCTTTTCTTCTGATCATTTTGTTCTAAACTTCTGGGTTTGGAGATTTTTCTCCTCCTGTTTCCTGGAGTCAAGTCAATACATGTTACAGGTGGTTGGTTTTAACAATAATAATAGATTACATTTATTATAGCGCCTTTCAAGGGTTAATGTGTGTGTTGGTACCATCGGTGTATTTAATGTAAAAGTGTCACATTGGTGTGTTGGTGTGTTTACTTACTCTAAATAGTTATCACTATAATATAACAGTATTTCATTTTGTCTTAATGTACAATATTTAATTTCATATTCTGTTCTTGTACATATCATATTCTATTTACATGTATATAGACTTCTTGCACTATTTTTATTTGTATGTTTGTATTTTATTATATATGTTGCATTGTTGGAGGAGCTCAGGTCAGAAGCATTTCATTGCCATTTCTACTCTGTAGCTGCTGAGCATATGATGATAAACCTTTGAATTTGTGTGTTTACACCACATTCATATCAGCACCTCCTCCTGCAGCTGAAAGCTATCTCTATATATTTTAGTCCCTGATCAGGCTACACACACACACACACACACACACACACACTCAGATAGCTGTATTTGGCCACTGATAGTCTGGCGACAGACAAGAGCCTTTATTAGCTCCCCGCTGATAGCCTCTCGCTGAATACAGCGACACACACAACATGCCTTTATCTGATGTGTGTGTGTGTGTGTGTGTGTTGTGTGTGTGTGTGTGTGTGTGTGTGTGTGTTTGTGTGTGTGTGTGTGTCTGTGTCTGTGTGTGTGTGTGGTGTGTGTGTGTGTGGAAGCTATGTTCTTAAAGCCTGCATTAAACGCTCTGCAGACCCTCGTGGGTTAGCAAGGCACAGAAGCTGTCAGGGTCGAAGGTTTGATTCCCAGAGGAGCCACCCATGCTAACATTAAGATACTGTTTCCAACCTCCAGCAAAGAAACAGCAAGTGTTTTGTGTTTATAATCTTCATATCACAGTTTATTACATCATGTGATAATATCTGCTGGATAAACACTGAGATAACTCTACCAAACATATCATAGACTTCTATACAATCTGATCTCTTTTTCACCTGCTAGATATAAATTAAACAATAACATGATTGGTATAAATCGCTATAGCTTACGGATGTTGTCTATACATATCCTTCGTCAGATTTTGCAAAATACAAATATTGTTATTGTTACCATTTGAGACAGTCTCATTCTGTTCCTGTTTCTTTACATAATGTACAACTAATCAAGTATACTGGTTGTTATTTGTCAGGAACAGCTAATCCCTCACAGATTCATGAGTCCTTCTCCAACCCTGAAGATAAACATTTCCTCCTCTCCTCTCAGAGCTGTCAGCTGATCCTCACTTCCTGTTGTCATGTTTCCAGTCAGAGAGTTCCCATGATGCCTTTCTGTCTCTTCACGGGTCAGAGGCAAGCCCCCAGGAAGTGCGCCGGACTCTGAGGAAAATATTTGTTGTGTCCAAATGGCGGTACTGCAAGTCCGTGACGTCGCAGGCCCAGAAAGACTTTTTCCCATTGACTAACATTGGGAAAGAGACATCTGTAAATCGTTGGATAATTTTTTTAACCAAATAAACTACCCAGTATGAACGTTTGTATAGCCCTTATTACAAACATTAGGTCCTCCAGTTGTAACATGTGCTAATAACGTTATTCTGAGAGTTATTTTCCTCGACATTATGAACGCGCATCTGAGAGTGGGAGCTCGGGGGTGGGGCTTAAGGGGCAACTCAACTGCGCATGCTCTATGAGCGCACATAAGGGTTATTCTGCTCTGACAGCCAGGGATGATGGGTAATCTGTGACGTTTCGCCCTCTCAAAAGTTGGGCCATTTTGTCCTCATGCGCCAATGAGCAGCTCTCATAGGAAAGAACCAGACCCCGCCTCCCACGCTGTATCCAGTTCTTATTATACATCCATGGTCAGAGGACAGGCCACCATCACTGTGACATTAATACCAAAGAGAGAAGGCTGCGGTGCAAAAGGAAAGAAAATCAGGTCCTCTGTCCAAATGTTGTTTGTCAAGAAAGGATGGTCCAGTGTATCCTAAGAGTCAAGATTCAAAGGTTTTATCATCCTATGCTCAGAAGTGACAGTGTAGAAATGGCAATGGAAACTCCAAGCAACTCTTCTCCACATAAACCACCTCCTCAAACCCCAAAGTCCTCTACACTCCGACTCCACTGAGAAGCAGTGTAGCAACTTCGCCGCCTTCTTCAAAACAAAGTTGACACCATCCGCTCCTCCTCTCTAGCCCCTCTGCACCTCCAGTTCCAACTGCTGACCCACAGCCTGGGACAACCCAGCCTCTTCGCTGTTTCACGGTCATCTCTCAGCAAGAGGTTGAGGGCATCGTTAGGAGGATGAAGCCCTCCACCTGTGTCCTGGACCCCCTTCCGTCAGCTCTGGTGAAATCTACATCTGCACCCTGAGCCCCATGATCACTAAGATCGCAAACCTCTCTCTCCAGTCTGGCCATGTCCCCTCTGCCCTAAAAACCGCTGTCATCAAACCTCGTCTTAAAAAACCTCCCTTGACCCGGGAGTCCTGGCCAACTACAGACCCATTTCCAACCTCCATTTCTGTCAAAGGTGCTGGAAAAAATAGTTGCTGCTCAGCTCCAGGACCATCTAAACTCCAACAACCTATTTGAGAAGTTCCAGTCTGGTTTCCGCTCAGGCCACAGCACAGAAACTGCCCTGGTCAGGGTCACCAACGACCTGCTGATGACGGCTGATGCTGGCTCTCCCTCTCTCCTCATCCTCCTTGATCTCACTGCAGCTTTCGACACCGTCGATCACGGCATCCTCCTCCATCGTCTGCACTCCACCATCGGACTCTCTGACTCTCCCCTTGACTGGTTCACATCATACCTCACCGGGAGAACAGAGTACGTCTCCTTGGGTGAGGCAGAGTCGGGTACCCACAACGTCACCTGTGGTGTCCCTCAAGGATCAGTTCTCGGCCCCACCCTTTTCACACTCTATATGCTCCCCCTTGGCTCTATCATCAGCCGACATGGAGTATCATTCCATTGTTACGCTGATGACACCCAATTGTACCTCAGGATCAACCCTACCTCCTCTGCAGCCCTGCCTTCACCCACACTTACTACCTGCCTGGAGGAGATACAGGCGTGGATGAAGCAAACTTCCTGAAACTCAACAGCTCCAAGACCGAAGCCATTATAGTTGGCACCCCACACCAGGTTTGGTCAACCACAATCACCACCATCACCTTCTCCGGCCAGGACATTACACTCTCCTCAATAGTCACCAACCTGGGTGTGAAAATGGACGCCCATCTGACCTTTGAGGCTCACATTAAACAGCTGTGCAAGAACTCCTTTTATCACCTCAGGAACATCGCCAAACTCCGCCCCTCACTCACTCTGTCTGATGCCGAAAAGCTAGTCCACGCCTTTGTCTCCTCCAGGCTGGACTATTGCAAAGCACTCCTCATCGGGATCCCTAAGAAAAGCATCCAGAGGCTCCAGTACATTCAGAACAGCGCTGCTAGGATCCTGATGAGGGTGCGCAATACGATCATATCACCCCCATCCTGAAATCACTACACTGGCTCCCTGTGGAACTGAGGATCGAATTCAAGGTCTCCGTCCTCACCCACCAGTGTATCCATGGAACTGCCCCTCCCTACCTCAAGGAACTCCTCACCCCCCATACCTCCTTGCGGACCACCCGCTCCAGCGACTCCAACCTCCTCAGACCCCACAGGACCAAGCTCTGTACTATGGGAGACCGGGCCTTCTGCTCGGCTGCCCCCAGTCTGTGGAACGCCCCCCGACCACATGAGAGCACCACAGACCGTGGAAGCTTTTAAAAAAGGCCTCAAAACCCATCTATTCAATAGAGCCTTTCCCTAGACCTTTTATTTATTACTACCCTTTTCTTTTCTTTTATTTGTATTGTTTGTTTTTTGTTGCTTTTTATTCATTCGACCGTGTTTGTACTGTTTGTATGCTGTCATGCTCATTGCTTGTAGCACTTCGGATTTGAAGTCAATTATGAAGTGCTTTTTAAATGAAACCCATTATTATTATTATGAAAATCTTCTGACCTGAGCTCCTCCAACAATGCAACATATATAATAAAATACAAATACAAAGTATTGCAAGAAGTCTATATACATGTCAAAAGAATATGATATGTACAAGAACAGAATGTGAAATTAAATAATGTACATTAAGACAAAATTAAATACTGTATATTACAGTGATAACTATTTATATAAATAAGTACATTGCAAGAAGACAAACAGATGAATGTTTATCGGGGCCCTTAGCAGCACTAAAGACTCTTCGGTGTGTTTTACTGATGTTACATATTGACATTTTAATAATACTTCCAGCTAAGCATGAACACATGAGCTGTCATTTACAGTTCTTCTCGATTGCTAACACACATTCTTTTTTTAATTGCTCAGTTTCTCAGAACACTAAACACAATTCACAAAACCACACAACCAAAGTGCAAAACACCTCATTTCTCCTGCTAAGTGAAGAACTGCAGAAACACTTTCCAAATATAACACACTTCATTCTTAATACCAGATAGTTTCACCTCCCTGACACACTGCTGAGCATAATCTAAAGCACTTTCATCTGTTATGGGCTATGCTCCGTACATAGAGGTTTCTGCAGAGAAAGATTGTTTGAGTTTAAAGAAATACAGGAAATGAAGAAATACAAATGAGTTGTTGAAAAAAAATCCCATTTTATTCAAAAATCAGATTGTGAAACATTTATCTCAACAAAGAGTTACAGATGTTTCTGTCATTTCATTAGAGAGTATTCTTCTTTGTCCACGTCCTCTCACCCACCTCTTCTCTTCCTCTTCCTCTCACTCTCAGCCCAGCTCTCCCTCCAGCTCTAACTCTACCTCTCATTCTTCCTCCTCTCACTCTCACACCTCTTCCTCTCCTCTTCCTCTCCTCTCACTCTCACCCACCTCTTCTCCTCCTCTCACTCTCACCCACCTCTTCCTCCTCCTCTCCCTCTAGCTCTAACTCTACCTCTCATTCTTCCTCCTCTCACTCTCACACACCTCTTCTCTTCCTCTTGCTTCCTCTTCCTCTTCCTCTTCCTCTTCCTCTTGCTATTCCTCTTCCTCTTCCTCTTGCTCTTGCTCTTGCTCTTGCTTTCCTCTTGCTCTTGCTCTTGCTCTTCCTCTTGCTCTTCCTCTTGCTCTTCCTCTTGCTCTTGCTCTTCCTCTTCCTCTTGCTCTTCCTCTTGCTCTTCCTCTTGCTCTTGCTCTTCCTCTTCCCTTCCTCTTCCTCTTCCTCTTGCTCTTGCTCTTGCTCTTGCTCTTCCTCTTGCTCTTGCTCTTGCTCTTCCTCTTGCTCTTCCTCTTGCTCTTCCTCTTGCTCTTGCTCTTCCTCTTCTCTTGCTCTTCCTCTTGCTCTTCCTCTTGCTCTTGCTCTTGCTCTTGCTCTTCCTCTTCCTCTTGCTCTTGCTCTTGCTCTTGCTCTTGCTCTTCCTCTTGCTCTTGCTCTTGCTCTTGCTCTTGCTCTTGCTCTTCCTCTTCCTCTTGCTCTTGCTCTTGCTCTTGCTCTTGCTCTTACTCTTCCTCTTCCTCTTGCTCTTGCTCTTGCTCTTCCTCTTGCTCTTCCTCTTCCTCTTCCTCTTGCTCTTGCTCTTGCTCTTGCTCTTGCTCTTGCTCTTGCTCTTGCTCTTGCTCTTCTCTTGCTCTTGCTCTTCCTCTTGCTCTTCCTCTTGCTCTTGCTCTTGCTCTTGCTCTTGCTCTTGCTCTTGCTCTGCTCTTGCTCTTCCTCTTGCTCTTCCTCTTCCTCTTGCTCTTGCTCTTGCTCTTGCTCTGCTCTTGCTCTTGCTCTGCTCTTGCTCTTCCTCTTGCTCTTCTCTTGCTCTTGCTCTTGCTCTTACTCTTCCTCTTCCTCTTGCTCTTGCTCTTGCTCTTCCTCTTGCTCTTGCTCTTCCTCTTGCTCTTCCTCTTGCTCTTGCTCTTGCTCTGCTCTTGCTCTGCTCTTGCTCTTGCTCTTGCTCTTGCTCTTGCTCTTCCTCTTGCTCTTCCTCTTGCTCTTCCTCTTGCTCTCTGCTCTTGCTCTTGCTCTTGCTCTTGCTCTTGCTCTTGCTCTTGCTCTTGCTCTTCTCTTGCTCTTCCTCTTCCTCTGCTCTGCTTGCTCTTGCTCTTGCTCTTGATCTTGCTCTCTCTGCTCTTCCTTCCTCTTGCTCTTGCTCTTGCTCTTGCTCTTGCTCTTGCTCTTCCTCTTCCTCTGCTCTTGCTCTTGCTCTTCCTCTTGCTCTTGCTCTTGCTCTTGCTCTTGTCTTGCTCTTGCTCTCCTCTGCTCTTCCTCTTGCTCTTGCTCTTGCTCTTACTCTTCCTCTTCCTCTTGCTCTGCTCTTGCTCTTCCTCTTGCTCTGCTCTTCCTCTTGCTCTTCCTCTGCTTGCTCTTGCTCTTCCTCTTCCTCTTGCTCTTGCTCTGTCTTGCTCTTGCTCTTGCTCTTCCTCTGCTCTTGCTCTTCCTCTGCTCTTGCTCTTGCTCTTGCTCTTGCTCTTGCTCTTGCTCTTGCTCTTGCTCTTGCTCTTACTCTTCTTCTTCCTCTTGTCTTGCTCTTCCTCTTGCTCTTGCTCTTGCTCTTGCTCTTGCTCTTCCTCTTCCTCTTGCTCTTGCTCTTGCTCTTGCTCTTCCTCTTGCTCTTGCTCTTCCTCTTCCTCTTCTCTTGCTCTCTCTTGCTCTTCCTCTTCCTCATGCTCTTGCTCTTGCTCTTGCTCTTGCTCTTGCTCTTGCTCTTGCTCTTGCTCTTGCTCTTGCTTGCTCTTCCTCTTGCTCTTGCTCTTGCTCTTGCTCTTCCTCTTCCTCTTGCTCTTGCTCTTGCTCTTGCTCTTCCTCTTCCTCTTCCTCTTGCTCTTGCTCTTCCTCTTCCTCTTCCTCTTGCTCTTGCTCTTGCTCTTCCTCTCTTGCTCTTGCTCTTGCTCTTGCTCTTGCTCTTCCTCTTGCTCTTGCTCTTGCTCTTGCTCTTGCTCTTACTCTTCCTCTTCCTCTTGCTCTTGCTCTTGCTCTTCCTCTTGCTCTTCCTCTTCCTCTTCCTCTTGCTCTTGCTCTTGCTCTTCCTCTTGCTCTTGCTCTGCTCTTGCTCTTACTCTTCCTCTTGCTCTTCCTCTTGCTCTTCCTCTTGCTCTTCCTCTTGCTCTTGCTCTTGCTCTTGCTCTTGCTCTTGCTCTGCTCTTACTCTTCCTCTTCCTCTTGCTCTTGCTCTTGCTCTTCCTCTTCCTCTTGCTCTTGCTCTTGCTCTTGCTCTTGCTCTTGCTCTTCCTCTTGCTCTTCCTCTTCCTCTTGCTCTTGCTCTTGCTCTTCCTCTTGCTCTTCCTCTTCCTCTTGCTCTTGCTCTTGCTCTTGCTCTTCCTCTTCTCTTCCTCTTCCTCTTGCTCTTGCTCTTGCTCTTGCTCTTGCTCTTGCTCTTCCTCTTCCTCTTGCTCTTGCTCTTGCTCTTGCTCTTGCTCTTCCTCTGCTCTTCCTCTTCCTCTTGCTCTTGCTCTTGCTCTTGCTCTTGCTCTTGCTCTTCCTCTTCCTCTTGCTCTTGCTCTTGCTCTTGCTCTTGCTCTTGCTCTTCCTCTTGCTCTTCCTCTTCCTCTTGCTCTTGCTCTTGCTCTGCTCTTGCTCTTGCTCTTGCTCTGCTCTTGCTCTGCTCTTCCTCTTGCTCTTGCTCTTGCTCTTGCTCTTGCTCTTGCTCTTGCTCTTCCTCTTGCTCTTCCTCTTCCTCTTGCTCTTGCTCTTGCTCTTGCTCTTGCTCTTGCTCTTGCTCTTGCTCTTCCTCTTGCTCTTGCTCTTGCTCTTGCTCTTGCTCTTGCTCTTCCTCTTCCTCTTGCTCTTGCTCTTGCTCTTGCTCTTGCTCTTGCTCTTCCTCTTGCTCTTCCTCTTCTCTTGCTCTTGCTCTTGCTCTTGCTCTTGCTCTTGCTCTTGCTCTTGCTCTTGCTCTTGCTCTTGCTCTCCTCTTGCTCTTACTCTTCCTCTTCCTCTTGCTCTTGCTCTTCCTCTTGCTCTTGCTCTTGCTCTTGCTCTTGCTCTTCCTCTTCCTCTTGCTCTTGCTCTTGCTCTTCCTCTTCCTCTTCCTCTTGCTCTTGCTCTTCCTCTTGCTCTTGCTCTTGCTCTTGCTCTTCCTCTTCCTCTTGCTCTTGCTCTTGCTCTTGCTCTTCCTCTTCCTCTTCCTCTTGCTCTTCCTCTTCCTCTTCCTCTTGCTCTTGCTCTTCCTCCTTGCTCTTCCTCTTGCTCTTCCTCTTGCTCTTGCTCTTACTCTTGCTCTTGCTCTTCCTCTTGCTCCCTCTTGCTCTTGCTCTTCCTCTTGCTCTTCCTCTTGCTCTTGCTCTTCCTCTTGCTCTTGCTCTTGCTCTTCCTCTTCCTCTTGCTCTTGCTCTTGCTCTTCCTCTTCCTCTTCCTCTTGCTCTTGCTCTTCCTCTTCCTCTTGCTCTTGCTCTTGCTCTTGCTCTTGCTCTTCCTCTTCCTCTTGCTCTTGCTCTTGCTCTTCCTCTTCCTCTTGCTCTTCCTCTTCCTCTTCCTCTTGCTCTTGCTCTTCCTCTTGCTCTTCCTCTTGCTCTTCCTCTTGCTCTTGCTCTTACTCTTGCTCTTGCTCTCCTTGCTCTTCCTCTTGCTCTTGCTCTTCCTCTTGCTCTTGCTCTTCCTCTTGCTCTTCCTCTTCCTCTTGCTCTTGCTCTTGCTCTTGCTCTTGCTCTTCCTCTTCCTCTTCCTCTTGCTCTTCCTCTTCCTCTTCCTCTTGCTCTTGCTCTTCTCTTGCTCTTCCTCTTGCTCTTGCTCTTCCTCTTGCTCTTCCTCTTCCTCTTGCTCTTGCTCTTGCTCTTGCTCTTGCTCTTCCTCTTCCTCTTCCTCTTGCTCTTCCTCTTCCTCTTCCTCTTCCTCTTGCTCTTGCTCTTCCTCTTGCTCTTGCTCTTGCTCTTCCTCTTGCTCTTCCTCTTGCTCTTCCTCTTGCTCTTGCTCTTACTCTTGCTCTTGCTCTTCCTCTTGCTCTTCCTCTTGCTCTTGCTCTTCCTCTTGCTCTTGCTCTTCTCTTGCTCTTCCTCTTCCTCTTCCTCTTGCTCTTCCTCTTCCTCTTCCTCTTGCTCTTGCTCTTCCTCTTGCTCTTCCTCTTGCTCTTCCTCTTGCTCTTGCTCTTACTCTTGCTCTTGCTCTTGCTCTTCCTCTTGCTCTTGCTCTTCCTCTTGCTCTTCCTCTTGCTCTTCCTCTTGCTCTTCCTCTTGCTCTTGCTCTTGCTCTTGCTCTTCCTCTTGCTCTTCCTCTTCCTCTTCCTCTTGCTCTTCCTCTTCCTCTTCCTCTTGCTCTTGCTTCCATGTTGGCTGCCATTGTTGCTGTAAGAAAGTACTCACCTGTGGTCTTTTGATAGTGCTAACCTCCTGATTGATGAGCCAACAATGATGCCATCAGGTGTTTTGGTCAGGTGGAACGTGTTTCTTGATCATTGGTCCATGTCTGAGGCATTTTGAATATCAGTGTTTTAAACCAGCTAACACGTGACTTTATGTCAGATTCCTGTGTCTTACGTGGAGAAACGTGTGCAGTGGTTTGCAAAAGTGTCATGTTGATTTGCAAATTGTGTGAAAAGCTGAACACGTGTTTAGAGTTTTGGAGATTTGAGCCAATGTTTTGCTCTTTGAGTGTCAGTTAAAATAATTGTGCTTTATGTATAATTTAGTGTGTTAGCAATCGAGAAAAACTGTAACACCAAATCAGGAAAATCCAATCAGCATTCAAATGTGAAGTTAAAGTGTTTTAATAAATGTGTTCATCAGCCTAACAACAGCACGTCTCTTCTCAACATATCTTTCTGTTTATTGTGCATTTCTTTGATTTATTCAGGAAGAGTTTGAAGAGTTGAAGTTCCTCTTCGTCTTCACTACTAATGTCAAACAAATCCAGTATGACCATGGATATAGATATAGATATAGTGATAGTGATGGATATAGATATAGATATAGATATAGATATAGTGATAGTGATGGATATAGATATAGTGATAGTGATGGATATAGATATAGATATAGTGATAGTGATGGATAGAGATATAGATATAGTGATAGTGATGGATATAGATATAGATATAGATATAGTGATGGATATAGATATAGTGATAGTGATGGATATAGATATAGATATAGTGATAGTGATGGATATAGATATAGATATAGTGATAGTGATGGATATAGATATAGTGATAGTGATAGTGATGGATATAGATATAGATATAGTGATGGATATAGATATAGTGATAGTGATAGTGATGGATATAGATATAGATATAGTGATGGATATAGATATAGTGATAGTGATGGATATAGATATAGATATAGTGATAGTGATGGATATAGATATAGATATAGTGATAGTGATGGATATAGATATAGATATAGTGATAGTGATGGATATAGATATAGATATAGTGATAGTGATGGATATAGATATAGATATAGATATAGTGATGGATATAGATATAGTGATAGTGATGGATATAGATATAGATATAGTGATAGTGATGGATATAGATATAGATATAGTGATAGTGATGGATATAGATATAGATATAGTGATAGTGATGGATATAGATATAGACATATATATATATAAGTATAGATATGTGATCATTTATTGACTGGTGATGGTAAAGTCTTCACAGAGAATGATGATCTATTAACATCCAGCGATGCATTTAACCCACTTTGGTCTGAACAAACCTCTTTAAATATTAAACACCTGCACTAATGCTCCATCTATTTGATACCAAGTGTTGTGACGGTCTGAGAGCAGAGAGAATCACTGACTTACCTTATATATATTATTTATATATATAGAGGAGGTCTTTGTCCTCTGAGATCAGAGTGGTTCTGCACCGCTGCTCTGAGCACGTTGTTAGGATTATTGTGTGTGTGTGTGTGTGGTGTGTGTGTGTATGTGTGTGTGTGTGTATGTGTGTGTGTGTGTGTGTGTGTGTGTGTGTATGTGTGTGTGTGTGTATGTTGTGTGTGTATATGTGTGTATGTGTGTGTGTGTGTGTGTGTGTGTATGTGTGTGTGTGTATGTGTGTGTATGTGTCTGTGTGTGTGTGTGTGTGTGCGTGTGTGTATGTGTGTATGTGGTGTGTGTGTGTGTGTGTGTGTATGTGTGTGTGTGTGTGTGTGGTGTATGTGTGTGTGTTGTATGTGTGTGTGTGTGTGTGTGTATGTGTGTGTGTGTGTATGTGTGTGTATGTGTATGTGTGTGTATGTGTGTGTGTGTGTGGTGTGTGTATGTGTGTGGTGTGTATGTGTGTGTGTGTATATGTGTGTATGTGTGTGTGTGTGTGTGTGTATGTGTGTGTGTGTGTGTGTATGTGTGTGTATGTGTGTGTGTGTGTATATGTGTGTATGTGTGTGT
>JAAKFY010000174.1:292500-315000 GCA_011823955.1 Dissostichus mawsoni | reverse complement strand
ACTGTGTGGAATCAGAACAGGGACAGACTAACCTCAGACCCAGGTCTCTAGAGAACAGGGACAGACTAACCTCAGACCCAGAGCTCTAGAGAACAGGGACAGACTAACCTCAGACCCAGGGCTCTAGAGAACAGGAACAGACTAACCTCAGACCCAGGGCTCTAGAGAACAGGGACAGACTAACCTCAGACCCAGGTCTCTAGAGAACAGGGACAGACTAACCTCAGACCCAGGGCTCTAGAGAACAGGGACAGACTAACCTCAGACCCAGGTCTCTAGAGAACAGGGACAGACTAACCTCAGACCCAGGGCTCTAGAGAACAGGGACAGACTAACCTCAGACCCAGGTCTCTAGAGAACAGGGACAGACTAACCTCAGACCCAGAGCTCTAGAGAACAGGGACAGACTAACCTCAGACCCAGGCTCTAGAGAACAGGAACAGACTAACCTCAGACCCAGGGCTCTAGAGAACAGGGACAGACTAACCTCAGACCCAGGTCTCTAGAGAACAGGGACAGACTAACCTCAGACCCAGGGCTCTAGAGAACAGGGACAGACTAACCTCAGACCCAGGTCTCTAGAGAACAGGGACAGACTAACCTCAGACCCAGAGCTCTAGAGAACAGGGACAGACTAACCTCAGACCCAGAGCTCTAGAGAACAGGGACAGACTAACCTCAGACCCAGAGCTCTAGAGAACAGGGACAGACTAACCTCAGACCCAGAGCTCTAGAGAACAGGGACAGACTAACCTCAGACCCAGAGCTCTAGAGAACAGGGACAGACTAACCTCAGACCCAGGGCTCTAGAGAACAGGGACAGACTAACCTCAGACCCAGGGCTCTAGAGAACAGGGACAGACTAACTTCAGACCCAGAGCTCTAGAGAACAGGGACAGACTAACCTCAGACCCAGGGCTCTAGAGAACAGGGACAGACTAACCTCAGACCCAGAGCTCTAGAGAACAGGGACAGACTAACCTCAGACCAGGGCTCTGGAGAACAGGGACAGACTAACCTCAGACCCAGGGCTCTAGAGAACAGGGACAGACTAACCTCAGACCCAGAGCTCTAGAGAACAGGGACAGACTAACCTCAGACCCAGAGCTCTAGAGAACAGGGACAGACTAACCTCAGACCCAGAGCTCTAGAGAACAGGGACAGACTAACCTCAGACCCAGGGCTCTGGAGAACAGGGACAGACTAACCTCAGACCCAGGGCTCTAGAGAACAGGGACAGACTAACCTCAGACCCAGGGCTCTAGAGAACAGGGACAGACTAACCTCAGACCCAGAGCTCTAGAGAACAGGGACAGACTAACCTCAGACCCAGGGCTCTGGAGAACAGGGACAGACTAACCTCAGACCCAGAGCTCTAGAGAACAGGGACAGACTAACCTCAGACCCAGAGCTCTAGAGAACAGGGACAGACTAACCTCAGACCCAGGGCTCTGGAGAACAGGGACAGACTAACCTCAGACCCAGGGCTCTAGAGAACAGGGACAGACTAACCTCAGACCCAGGGCTCTAGAGAACAGGGACAGACTAACCTCAGACCCAGAGCTCTAGAGAACAGGGACAGACTAACCTCAGACCCAGGGCTCTAGAGAACAGGGACAGACTAACCTCAGACCCAGGGCTCTAGAGAACAGGGACAGACTAACTTCAGACCCAGGGCTCTAGAGAACAGGGACAGACTAACCTCAGACCCAGGGCTCTAGAGAACTGGGACAGACTAACCTCAGACCCAGGGCTCTAGAGAACAGGGACAGACTAACCTCAGACCCAGGGCTCTAGAGAACAGGGACAGACTAACCTCAGACCCAGAGCTCTAGAGAACTGGGACAGACTAACCTCAGACCCAGGGCTCTAGAGAACAGGGACAGACTAACTTCAGACCCAGGGCTCTAGAGAACAGGGACAGACTAACCTCAGACCCAGGGCTCTAGAGAACTGGGACAGACTAACCTCAGACCCAGGGCTCTAGAGAACAGGGACAGACTAACTTCAGACCCAGGGCTCTAGAGAACAGGGACAGACTAACCTCAGACCCAGGGCTCTAGAGAACTGGGACAGACTAACCTCAGACCCAGGGCTCTAGAGAACAGGGACAGACTAACCTCAGACCCAGGGCTCTAGAGAACAGGGACAGACTAACCTCAGACTCAGGGCTCTAGAGAACTGGGACAGACTAACCTCAGACCTAGGGCTCTAGAGAACAGGGACAGACTAACCTCAGACCCAGGGCTCTAGAGAACAGGGACAGACTAACCTCAGACCCAGGGCTCTAGAGAACAGGGACAGACTAACCTTAGACCCAGGGCTCTAGAGAACAGGGACAGACTAACCTTAGACCCAGGGCTCTAGAGAACTGGGACAGACTAACCTTAGACCCAGGGCTCTAGAGAACAGGGACAGACTAACCTCAGACCCAGGGCTCTAGAGAACAGGAACAGACTAACCTCAGACCCAGGGCTCTAGAGAACAGGGACAGACTAACCTCAGACCCAGGGCTCTAGAGAACAGGGACAGACTAACCTCAGACCCAGGGCTCTAGAGAAACTGGGACAGACTAACCTCAGACCCAGGGCTCTAGAGAACAGGGACAGACTAACCTTAGACCCAGGGCTCTAGAGAACTGGGACAGACTAACCTCAGACCCAGGGCTCTAGAGAACAGGGACAGACTAACCTTAGACCCAGGGCTCTAGAGAACAGGGACAGACTAACCTCAGACCCAGGGCTCTAGAGAACAGGGACAGACTAACCTCAGACCCAGGGCTCTAGAGAACAGGGACAGACTAACCTCAGACCCAGGGCTCTAGAGAACTGGGACAGACTAACCTTAGACCCAGGGCTCTAGAGAACAGGGACAGACTAACCTCAGACCCAGGGCTCTAGAGAACAGGGACAGACTAACCTCAGACCCAGGGCTCTAGAGAACTGGGACAGACTAACCTTAGACCCAGGGCTCTAGAGAACAGGGACAGACTAACCTCAGACCCAGGGCTCTAGAGAACTGGGACAGACTAACCTCAGACCCAGGGCTCTAGAGAACAGGGACAGACTAACCTCAGACCCAGGGCTCTAGAGAACTGGGACAGACTAACCTCAGACCCAGGGCTCTAGAGAACTGGGACAGACTAACCTCAGACCCAGGGCTCTAGAGAACAGGGACAGACTAACCTCAGACCCAGGGCTCTAGAGAACAGGGACAGACTAACCTCAGACCCAGGGCTCTAGAGAACTGGGACAGACTAACCTCAGACCCAGGGCTCTAGAGAACAGGGACAGACTAACCTTAGACCCAGGGCTCTAGAGAACAGGGACAGACTAACCTCAGACCCAGGGCTCTAGAGAACAGGGACAGACTAACCTTAGACCCAGGGCTCTAGAGAACAGGGACAGACTAACCTTAGACCCAGGGCTCTAGAGAACAGGACAGACTAACCTCAGACCCAGGGCTCTAGAGAACAGGGACAGACTAACCTCAGACCCAGGGCTCTAGAGAACAGGGACAGACTAACCTCAGACCCAGGGCTCTAGAGAACAGGGACAGACTAACCTCAGACCCAGGGCTCTAGAGAACAGGGACAGACTAACCTCAGACCCAGGGCTCTAGAGAACTGGGACAGACTAACCTCAGACCCAGGGCTCTAGAGAACAGGGACAGACTAACCTTAGACCCAGGGCTCTAGAGAACAGGGACAGACTAACCTCAGACCCAGGGCTCTAGAGAACAGGGACAGACTAACCTTAGACCCAGGGCTCTAGAGAACAGGGACAGACTAACCTTAGACCCAGGGCTCTAGAGAACAGGGACAGACTAACCTCAGACCCAGGGCTCTAGAGAACAGGGACAGACTAACCTCAGACCCAGGGCTCTAGAGAACAGGGACAGACTAACCTCAGACCCAGGGCTCTAGAGAAACTGGGACAGACTAACCTCAGACCCAGGGCTCTAGAGAACAGGGACAGACTAACCTCAGACCCAGGGCTCTAGAGAACTGGGACAGACTAACCTCAGACCCAGAGCTCTAGAGAACAGGGACAGACTAACCTCAGACCCAGGGCTCTAGAGAACTGGGACAGACTAACCTCAGACCCAGGGCTCTAGAGAACTGGGACAGACTAACCTTAGACCCAGGGCTCTAGAGAACAGGGACAGACTAACCTCAGAACCAGGGCTCTAGAGAACAGGGACAGACTAACCTTAGACCCAGGGCTCTAGAGAACTGGGACAGACTAACCTCAGACCCAGGGCTCTAGAGAACAGGGACAGACTAACCTCAGACCCAGGGCTCTAGAGAACAGGGACAGACTAACCTCAGACCCAGGGCTCTAGAGAACTGGAGCATTGTATATAAATCCACTGTCTCATGCATTACATTAATGCACACAATATCTTGTTTTTATATTTCTATACATATTTTATTCCAATTCCATTTTAATGTAAATACTGCTATATTTTGTTATCTTATCATAGTTTTCTTAAAATAGTTTTCTCTCTGTGTTTTTAATTTTAGTTTTACTTTTATGTATCGCCACGACACCAAGTCAAATTCCCCGTACGTATCCACCCACCTGGTGATAAACCTGGTTCTGATCCTGATGAGTGGAGAACCTCCAGAGCAACACCTGCCTCCAGCTGACGGCTCAGAGCCGCGGTGAGAGAGGTCGCTCTGAGAGGTCGCTCTGAGAGGTCGCTCTGAGAGGTCGCTCTGAGAGGTCGCTGAGAGGTCGCTCTGAGAGGTCGCTCCGAGAGGTCGCTCCGAGAGGTCGCTCCGAGAGGTCGCTCCGAGAGGCCGCTCCGAGAGGCGCTCCGAGAGGTCGCTCTGAGAGGTCGCTCCGAGAGGTCGCTCTGAGAGGTCGCTCCGAGAGGTCGCTCCGAGAGGTCGCTCTGAGAGGTCGCTCTGAGAGGTCGCTCTGAGAGGCCGCTCTGAGAGGTCGCTGTGAGAGGTCGCTCTGAGAGGTTGCTCTGAGAGGCCGCTCTGAGAGGTCGCTGTGAGAGGTCGCTCTGAGAGGTTGCTCTGAGAGGCCGCTGTGAGAGGTCGCTGTGAGAGGTCGCTCTGAGAGGTCGCTCTGAGAGGTCGCTCTGAGAGGTCGCTCCGAGAGGTCGCTCCGAGAGGTCGCTCCGAGAGGCCGCTCCGAGAGGTCGCTCCGAGAGGCCGCTCCGAGAGGTCGCTCCGAGAGGTCGCTCCGAGAGGTCGCTCCGAGAGGCCGCTCCGAGAGGCCGCTCCGAGAGGTCGCTCCGAGAGGTCGCTCCGAGAGGCCGCTCCGAGAGGCCGCTCCGAGAGGTCGCCGAGAGGTCGCTCCGAGAGGTCGCTCCGAGAGGTCGCTCCGAGAGGTCGCCGGTTATTGGGCTCTAAACCCATAAACTAATAAAGCCGAGTTTCGCTCCATTTCCACAAACTGCTGCTTCTCTCCTCAGCAGATGGACTCTGGGGGGGGGGGGGGGGGGAGGGGGGGGGGGGGCACAGGTGGGATCCACTGACTGTAAGATATGGAAATATATCAGTCATACCGACTAAACCATTTCTGTTCATTCATATCTCCTGGCCAATTCAATCAGAACCAGGTTTATCGCCAGGTGGTGACACGTACGAGGAGTTTGACTTGATGTCAGATAGAGAACTCTTTTAAAAAAACTATAATAACATTAAAAATGTATATAAAATATAGTTAAATATAGCAGTATTTACATTGAAATAGAATGGAATAAAAATATGTGCAGTAATAAACAAGATATTGTGTGCATTTCAAAGCGCTTTACATCAACACACAACACTAAACCAAGACCAATCAGAAACGTTAGTTAAGAACATTTGAGATCAGAAGTATGAAATGATAAAGCTGTTCAACGAATGGCAGCGGTGTTTAGCCCAGATCCAAAACACTGAGGCTGCTCTGGCACTTTGTTCCAGATCTGCGGAGAATAGAAGCTGCAGGGAGAAAGACTGGTTCAGGGTTGAAGAGGATCTCCTTCACACTTGTTGTTCCACAGCTGCTGTACTTGGTCTTTAAGCACTACTTCATGACCTCTGTAGAACCAGCTGTCTCTCTCAGTCCTTCACTTCATTCTTCTTCCATCTTTCCCTCATTTCTCTTATCTCTCAATCTCTGGGACATTCTTGCTCTGATTTATGGCAGCTTTGTACCTTCCTGCTGCATTTCCCCCTCCCTTTTAAGGACTCCCCAGAGGGCAGATAGAGCTCCACGCCCTCTCTCAGGGGGGTCAGAGGTCACATCAGAGCTACTCTCTGAGAATCACTGCTGTTTCCACTGATTCAAATAAGGCCTTACATGCAACAAGTGGAGGATTTACCACTGTGAAAAGGCCAAATGCCCCAAAACTGAGCACTTTAAGGACATTAAAGTGTGTGTGTGTGTGTGTGGTGTGTGTGTGTGTGTGTGTGTGTGTGTGTGTGTGTGTGTGTGTGTGTGTGTGTGTGTGTGGTGTATGTGCACTCTGGAGATCAAATCAAATCAAATCAAGGTTTATTTATAAAGCACATTTAAAAGCGATTTTTGGTCGAGCCAAAGTGCTGTACATGCAAAATAAATAACACGTTAATACAATCACAAAACAGAAGACAATAAATTAAAACAGCAAATATAAAATCAAACACAGGGAAATGTCAGGAGTCGTGCTCCGCTCTGACTAGAAGGCCAGAGAGAAGAAGTGAGTCTTCAGTGAGGGTTTAAAAACCCCTAGGGTCTGGGCCGACCTCACATGGAGGGGCAGAGTGCTCCAGCTGCTGCGAAGGCTCCGTGCCCTCGGGTTTGGAGCCTGGTCTTGGGCACTACCAGCAGCAGCTGGTCAGCAGACCTTAAAGCTCTGGGGTGTAGCGATGTATGATGATATGCGTGTTAAAGTCTTACTATTGGATTCAAATCACATTTATATTATATTATTTAAAGCATGTTCCCATATGGACCGCTTTCCCTATCCTGTAGCTTCATGGTGTCATTGCATATTTAAATATGAATGCTAACAAGGTTTTCATTTCAACAAAGGAGGATAGTAACAATGCTCCAGAGAATGAAGGAATGTGAGATTGAATATACTTTATTATAATTATTCTGTAACAGCAGCAAGTCAATGGTTTCTGCAGCTTTTAGTAAACGCTGCGCATGTCTCCTCAAGTTGCTGAATGTTCTCTAAACGCTGCATGTGTTGTTGCTGAAGATGTTTCTTCATGTGGAACATGTAGGTTTCTATATCTGCATCCTTTCTGAAGCTGCTCCTCCTGATGAAGGGATTTGGGACGTCGTACATCTGTAGTAAAATAAACATCAACAGTTATTTCTGTTGAGTTTCTGCAGCGAGTTGGACTCTGACTTCTTTAAGGAATCTGATGTTTCTCCTTCTGTTCAGCAACACAACCAGCCAATATAAAAAGGGTTGGGTCTCTCCTCTCAGAAACAAAGGACCTTTCTCTCTTCTTCTTCTTCAGTGGATTTACTGCCTGCGTTTCACTGAAACATCTGCTGGTGAGACACACACAGAGACACACACACACACAGAGACACACACACACACACACACACACACACACACACACACACACACACACACACACACACACACACACACACCTGTGGATAAACTCTTCCTAAAGGCCGCAGCACAACAACCAGAGCCATGTGTTTATGGAGCGGAGGACTCCGAGAGCTGAGCCGTGATGATGATGAACTGCAGGGGAGAGGAAGGTAAAGAGGACAGTATTCTGCTTTACATATGTGATGAAGACCTAAAGGATGAAGAGGGAAATCACTCTGAGAATAACTGGAGTTCCCATTGATTGGATCCGCCCCCACATTTAGCTCTTCCTCATTCGTCTTCATCTCCCTGACAGCTTCAGAGTTTCTGCCTCCTCGACAGGAGAAGAGGAGGAAGAGCGAGGAGACATTGATTTCTGCTGAACACCTGAGAAATGGAAACGGTGGAGTTTTAAAATATAAATCACCCTGAGCCAACATCGGCATCAGGCAGCTATATAACTGTGGTCACACACACACACACACACACACACACACACACACACACACACACACACAGACAGACACACACACACACACACACACACACACACACACACACACACAACACACACACAGAGACACACACACACACACACACACACACAACAAGACACACACACACACACACACACACACACACACACAGAGCACACACACACACACACACACACAGAGACACACACACACACACACACACACACACACAGAGACACACACCACAACGCACACACGCACACACACGCACACACACACACACACGCACACACGCACACATTGATAGTCATGCTAATCCCTGAGCTGCTGTCTATGGAATGCCATTTAAGCCAAAATTAAATAAATACATATATAAATAAATATGCCTATGAAATAAATTCTGAAATAAATAAATGAGGCAATAAATATGTATACATGTACATTTAAATACACATGTATTTATTTCAGGGGACTTGTATTTCATAATGACACATTTCCATTCCTTATATGCAATGAACGGGGCGTGGTTAGCTCACAGATCCAGACCAAAGCAACAGCACCACAACACTGACTCCATAGCTCTTGTTCCACACTCCAGTACTCTTAAGTGGTTTGCAAACTGCCAATAAACCGAACCGTTCTTGTGCTTTTCTGGTGCTTAACTGGTTCTTCTCTGTTCTGCCCCTTTTCCACCAAACCGGTTCCAGATCCAGTTCCGGGCTACAGCCTGATTTAGACTTCGGTCAAACCAGCCGCCCCTGTATTTCGAGTGCGCGATTAGTTACAGGTTTACGGTAATGCAATAAAACAACCCTGGAAGCTGTTGGAACTAACCGAAGTGACTTTCGAATACAGTCTTACAAGTTGATCTTACAGAAATACTTTAATTATTCCCGGTAATGAACTGAATGAACATCGAATCAATATGACGTTTCGTATGTGCAGTATTATATATTCGACCACTTTAAAGCTACAGAAAATCCCACCGAGGAACACTTCCGGTGAGGATTTCAAAGTAAAGGATGGCATGTGGTTCATTTCTATTATTTGCGATTGAGGAACAGGGTAATTTATGAGAATAATGTTAGGACTTATTGCTTCATAAACTTGTTGCACAAATACTATGAACTACTTTTACTGTGTACTTTTTCAGTAATTTGAGTTTCAAAGTCCTCTCCAGAGAACAAAGATTGAGCATTTGAAACTCAAATTACTGAAAAAGTACACAGTAAAAGTACTTCATATTATGTTTGCAAGTAGTCTAAGAAGTACTAAGTACAAAAACCTGGCAGTTCATAAACTACTTATGGAAGAAATGATTTTATCCTACATCAAAGTTAATCCTGCTCTCCTGTGCCCTCAGGTCCACGACCACTTTGTCTGCTTGCCTGCTTCACCTAACCAACTGCTTACCAGACGCTCAACCATATCCCCTGCATTCATTCCACTTAGCCCCTCCAGCCTGCGGTCAACTCAGCCGTCTCTCGCGTTCGCTTGGTCAAATCAGCAGCTCTTCATTTTTGAGTGCGCAATTAATAGGCTAGCGCCTTTACAGTAATCGCTGTACAAGAGTAAAATAATGCATGTTTTGTTCTGCTTTATTTGCAATACAAGTCATTTGTACCATAAGTTCTTAATAAAACTGACACTGTTTGACTCAGTCCTAGTTTGAAGTACTACTTTCACTGTGTACTTTTTGGGTAATACTCTCTCAAAGTCCCATCCTGAGAACAAAATCATGCCACTTCTGCTATATTTGATGAGATAAAATGATTTTATCCATAAGTTCTTAATAAAATTGGGACTGTTGGACTCAGTACTACTTGGACTACTCCACAAGTACAATCAAGTGTTTGAGTAATCCCCTGTCAAACTCCCCTTCTGAGTAGAATAATGCATGTTTTCTGCTATATTTAATAAGTGTTAAAAGCGTTCACAATACTGGGAGGCTGTGGCTCAGTGGAAAGTGTGCTGAACTTCGAACATGGGAGGACACTTCACCCCAAATTGCTCCTGTGGGGATGTCCACAGTACTGAATGTATGTACTGAAAGTCGCTTTGGAGAAAAGTGTCTAACAAATGACATGTAATGTAATGTACAGATAATGTTAGACAGAGTATTTGAAGAGGATATGGTAGACAGATGACTTCAACACTAGATCCACTAGATCAGTACTCCATCAGCAGCATTGTTACCCCTTGGAAAGTCTTTAGAGACTATCCTGGATAGCTGTTCACAACTTTCCTTCAGCACAGTGACACACCCCTGTCACTCTTGGCCTCTTATGATGCTGCTAAAGTCCTTCTGCTGCACCTTTTTAAGACTCCAATACAGGCATCTGTACTACATGTGTTTGGAGAAATGACACAATAAATGGCCCAGATTTGTACACATCGAAATCTTGTAGTGCAGGAAGAAATACACACTGGCTAAGCCTGCAGGTGATATAGGCTTTGTTTTGCAATTTATTCAAAGGTCACTTCTTATTTAAATAAATATCTGAAATATAGATTTGATCTCTTATCAAAGATAGCAGAATACATGAAAGTATGTACTCAGGACAGGAGTTTGACCTAGTATTAGTCGAAAAGTACACAGTAAAAGTACTTCATTGTATTTGTGGTAGTAGTCTACCAAGTACTGAGTCCAACAGTATCAATTTTATTAAGAGAACTTATTGCTAAAAATCATTTTATCTCTCATCAAATATAGAAGAAGTGGCATGATTTTGTTCTCAGGATGGGACTTTGAGAGAGTATTACCCAAAAAGTACACAGTGAAAGTAGTACTTCAAACTAGGACTGAGTCAAACAGTGTCAGTTTTATTAAGAACTTATGGTACAAATGACTTGTATTGCAAATAAAGCAGAACAAAACATGCATTATTTTACTCTTGTACAGCGATTACTGTAAAGGCGCTAGCCTATTAATTGCGCACTCAAAAATGAAGAGCTGCTGATTTGACCAAGCGAACGCGAGGGACCGGGTGGGTCAGCTAAGAACCGGTTTTCGGTGTTTAGAGCCGGCTCCGCTGCGGCCGAAACAGGAAGAACCAGAGCTAAATCAGGCTGTAGCCCGGAACTGGATCTGGAACCGGTTTGGTGGAAAAGGGGCAGAACCAGAGAAGAACCAGTTAAGCACCAGAAAAGCACAAGAACGGTTCGGTTTATTGGCAGTTTGCAAACCACTTAAGAGTACTGGAGTGTGGAACAAGAGCTATGGAGTCAGTGTTGTGGTGCGTTGCTTTGGTCTGGATCTGTGAGCTAACCACGCCCCGTTCATTTGCATATAAGGAATGGAAATGTGTCATTATGAAATACAAGTCCCCTGAAATAAATACATGTGTATTTAAATGTACATGTATACATATTTATTGCCTCATTTATTTATTTCAGAATTTATTTCATAGGCATATTTATATATGTATTTATTTATTTATATATGTATTTATTTATTTATATATGTATTATTTATTTATATATGTATTTATTATTTATATATGTATTTATTTATTTATTTAATTTTGGCTTAAATGGCATTCCATAGCTGTCTCCATCTATTGTCTCCCCCCCTCTCTGAGGACCCCCACCTGTTCTCCCACTACAGCTTTTACTTGTTGTGCATTACCACAGTATGTATTAGGACACACACAGACACACACACACACCCCCACACACACACACACACACACACACACACACACATACACACACACACACACACCCACACACACACACACACACACACACACACACACTCACACACACACACACACACACACAAACACACACACACACACACACACACACACACACACACAGACCTCATCACACTTTGAGCACAAATTCAATCAAACGAATGAAAGACACAGCCTTTAATCGAACATTGATTCTCAATAAAACCAATATATGTCATAAGAACATCCTGCTGTAGAATCACCTCCTCAATAAGAACATCCTGCTGTAGAATCACCTCCTCAATAAGAACATCCTGCTGTAGAATCACCTCCTCAATAAGAACATCCTGCTGTAGAATCACCTCCTCAATAAGAACATCCTGCTGTAGAATCACCTCCTCAATAAGAACATACTGCTGTAGAATCACCTCCTCAATAAGAACAGCCTGCTGTAGAATCACCTCCTCAATAAGAACATCCTGCTGTAGAATCCTCCTCAATAAGAACATCCTGCTGTAGAATCACCTCCTCAATAAGAACATCCTGCTGTAGAATCACCTCCTCAATAAGAACATCCTGCTGTAGAATCACCTCCTCAATAAGAACAGCCTGCTGTAGAATCACCTCCTCAATAAGAACATCCTGCTGTAGAATCACCCCTCAATAAGAACATCCTGCTGTAGAATCACCTCCTCAATAAGAACATCCTGCTGTAGAATCACCTCCTCAATAAGAACAGCCTGCTGTAGAATCACCTCCTCAATAAGAAGATCCTGCTGTAGAATCACCTCCTCAATAAGAACATCCTGCTGTAGAATCACCTCCTCAATAAGAACATCCTGCTGTAGAATCACCTCCTCAATAAGAACATCTGCTGTAGAATCACCTCCTCAATAAGAACATACTGCTGTAGAATCACCTCCTCAATAAGAACATCCTGCTGTAGAATCACCTCCTCAATAAGAACATCCTGCTGTAGAATCACCTCCTCAATAAGAACAGCCTGCTGTAGAATCACTCTCAATAAGAACATCTTGCTGTAGAATCACCTCCTCAATAAGAACATACTGCTGTAGAATCACCTCCTCAATAAGAACATCCTGCTGTAGAATCACCTCCTCAATAAGAACAGCCTGCTGTAGAATCACCTCCTCAATAAGAACATCCTGCTGTAGAATCACCTCCTCAATAAGAACAGCCTGCTGTAGAATCACCTCCTCAATAAGAACATCCTGCTGTAGAATCACCTCCTCAATAAGAAGATCCTGCTGTAGAATCACCTCCTCAATAAGAACAGCCTGCTGTAGAATCACCTCCTCAATAAGAAGATCCTGCTGTAGAATCACCTCCTCAATAAGAACAGCCTGCTGTAGAATCACCTCCTCAATAAGAAGATCCTGCTGTAGAATCACCTCCTCAATAAGAACATCCTGCTGTAGAATCACCTCCTCAATAAGAACATCCTGCTGTAGAATCACTCCTCAATAAGAACATCCTGCTGTAGAATCACCTCCTCAATAAGAACATCCTGCTGTAGAATCACCTCCTCAATAAGAACATCCTGCTGTAGAATCACCTCCTCAATAAGAACATCCTGCTGTAGAATCACCTCCTCAATAAGAACATCCTGCTGTAGAATCACCTCCTCAATAAGAACATCCTGCTGTAGAATCACCTCCTCAATAAGAACAGCCTGCTGTAGAATCACCTCCTCAATAAGAACATCCTGCTGTAGAATCACCTCCTCAATAAGAACATCCTGCTGTAGAATCACCTCCTCAATAAGAACATCTTGCTGTAGAATCACCTCCTCAATAAGAACATCCTGCTGTAGAATCACCTCCTCAATAAGAACATCCTGCTGTAGAATCACCTCCTCAATAAGAACATCTTGCTGTAGAATCACCTCCTCAATAAGAAGATCCTGCTGTAGAATCACCTCCTCAATAAGAACATCCTGCTGTAGAATCACCTCCTCAATAAGAACATCCTGCTGTAGAATCACCTCCTCAATAAGAACATCCTGCTGTAGAATCACCTCCTCAATAAGAACATCCTGCTGTAGAATCACCTCCTCAATAAGAACATCTTGCTGTAGAATCACCTCCTCAATAAGAAGATCCTGCTGTAGAATCACCTCCTCAATAAGAACATCCTGCTGTAGAATCACTCCTCAATAAGAACATCTTGCTGTAGAATCACCTCCTCAATAAGAACATCCTGCTGTAGAATCACCTCCTCAATAAGACGATTATAAATACCAAGATTCAATGTGCTTTAGATTGTTCCTGTCATTTGTCTATAAAACATATCTTTAATTTAATATCCTCCCTCCCCTTTCTCTCCCCTCCTCGTCTTCTTCGTCTCTCTCTCTCTCTCTCTCTCTCTCTCTCTCTCTCTCTTCACGCTCTTAGTGTTATTTTCCTCCAGTCAGCTCTTCACTGTGTGTAAAACATGTGTGTGTGTGTGTGTGTGTGTGTGTGTGTGTGTGTGTGTGTGTGTGTGTGTGTGTGTGTGTGTGTGTGTGTGTGTGTGTGTGTGTGTTGTGTGTGTTCCTCTCTCAGACTTGAAGCAGGCTGGTTAGAGAAAGGGAGATGAGACGATGAGAGGAGAAGGGTTAGAGTATTGAAGGTGGATGTATGAGCAGATGCTCACAGAGGGAGGTGAAGAGGAGGGAGGTGAAGAAGAGGAAGAGGAGGAGGTAGGAAGAGGAGGAATTGGGTTCTAAAGGAGCAGAGGGTGATTGTGATGCTAACAGCTTCATTCATATTAACAGCTGTCTCAGGAGAGGCTTTGTTTCATTCAGAAAGTACAACAGCTGCTGCCACGTCACACAGATGTTCAGCTCTTCATGTATATTCAGAGATGGTAAAGTACACACATCCTTTACTCAAGTAGAAGTAGACTACACTTCTTTACTCAAGTAAAAGTAAAGAAGTACGGGCTTTGAAATGTACTTAAGTAAAAAGTACCCATGACTTTGTGTCCTTGGGCCCAGGGCCGGCTCTAGACAGTTTGCTGCCCTCGGCGAGATTTTAGCTGGCGCCTACCCCAAGCCAGAGAATAAAGATCAATAGAGTATCCAAGGAATACGCAATAGAATGGGAGATGGACATCACATCCTCTAGGGGGGTCCAAATGTCTTCCCGGGGGTATGCCCCCCCGGGAAGACATTTTTGAACATTTTAAAGTAAAATGCTTCAATCTGGTGCACTTTGAGCCGAATTACTACTAGATCTAGGGGAACTCTAAACACCCATATGAAAAAGATCGGTTTACATTTTAATAACCAAATAAGTATGTGAACATAACCAATAACCTCCCACAGCCAATAACAAATACATGTAACGTATTTTATTGTTATTGTTCATTCATATCTTATTTTATCCAGTTAACATTTATTTATTAATGCATATTTTTTATCTCGCAGTTTTAAACGATATTTTTGGTTTACTGTCCTGTGGTACACATTGGAATGATTTCAAACCTGTTCATCCCAATAATTATAAAGGAGTGCCTTGGAATATGTGTTTACTTAAATTGTGACCAAACCGTTTGAGACCCACTGAGATAACTGAGACTAAAGTGAACTATCTGAACACTGAGAGTCCTTCACCTCACTGAGCTGTAGTTATCAGCCTCTCAGTCTGACTGGAGAGGACTCTCCTCCACCTCTCTGAGAGTCCTTCACCTCACTGAGCTGTAGTATCAGCCTCTCAGTCTGACTGGAGAGGACTCTCCTCCACCTCTCTGAGAGTCCTTCACCTCACTGAGCTGTAGTTATCAGCCTCTCAGTCTGACTGGAGAGGACTCTCCTCCACCTCTCTGAGAGTCCTTCACCTCACTGAGCTGTAGTTATCAGCCTCTCAGTCTGACTGGAGAGGACTCTCCTCCACCTCTCTGAGAGTCCTTCACCTCACTGAGCTGTAGTTATCAGCCTCTCAGTCTGACTGGAGAGGACTCTCCTCCACCTCTCTGAGAGTCCTTCACCTCACTGAGCTGTAGTTATCAGCCTCTCAGTCTGACTGGAGAGGACTCTCCTCCACCTCTCTGAGAGTCCTTCACCTCACTGAGCTGTAGTTATCAGCCTCTCAGTCTGACTGGAGGACTCTCCTCCACCTCTCTGAGAGTCCTTCACCTCACTGAGCTGTAGTTATCAGCCTCTCAGTCTGACTGGAGAGGACTCTCCCTCCACATTATTGTAGGAACATCTTCTTTTATATCCGTTAGAGCAGCTAGCACCAGATTCTAATAACAACAGCGCTGGTACGGTGCTCCCTCTCTCTCTCCCTCTCTCTCTCCCTCGCTCACTACCTCGCTCACTCGCATTTTGGCTGTGAGCTGCGGGCGCCAGATAAGCCAACATCCCCCATTTTCATCACTTACAGCGCCCATCGTTCATGCAAATGAAAAGTGTAACCGGGATGAAAAGGGTGTTACATTTACTTAATTATCAATATTGTTAAATCAAGGCCGAAAATTAGGATGAGCACCAACGGTCAAAAATGTTTTTTCCTCCCAGAACTACCAGCGCAGCTGACATCCGGCGCCCTAGGCGAACATCTATAACGCCAGTGCTACGGGCTGGCCCTGCTTGGGCCAGACACTTCACCCTGAGGTTCTGTATTCACTGTGATCCAAAACCTCCGGGGGGTCTTTCATCTCCGTCAAAGAAAGGCAAGAAAGTAAAGATCAGATTCAGGGGCAAACTGGTCCTGAACAGAGACATGATCAATAAGAACCTTTTCAATGAAACAGTTCCCTGTTCAAATCCCTGTTCCTCCTGCATGTCTGTTCAACAGTTCTTGGACCTGACACTATAACTAGTTGGGATCATATAAAGAAACGTCATCTTTGAGGCTTTAACACCGTTTGAAGCCTCAAAGCAATGATGATGAAGCTGCTGTGAAATATAAGTATTAATTGGCCCAGAATTATTGCGATAAATGATATAATTATCGCTTTAAGAGCATTTTATGTTGGACTGGTTTCCTCTGAGAGTGAAGCTGTGGAGATGAAACGATAACAAGGGATTTTACTTTGATATTTCAGACCCTTTCAGTATAAAACTATTGAATAAAGCTGCTTTAAGCACGGCGACAGGAAGTGATATTAATCTGTACAGGAAAGTAAAGTGTGTTCTCCAGATCTAACAGTATGCTAACAGTGTGCTAACAGTGTGCTAACAGTGTGCTAACAGTATGCTAACAGTATGCTAACAGTGTGCTGCTTTAAGCACGGCGACAGGAAGTGATTAATCTGTACAGGAAAGTAAAGTGTGTTCTCCAGATCAACAGTGTGCTAACAGTATGCTAACAGTGTGCTAACAGTGTGCTAACAGTATGCTAACAGTGTGCTAACAGTATGCTAACAGTGTGCTAACAGTATGCTAACAGTATGCTAACAGTATGCTAACAGTGTGCGAACAGTGTGCTAACAGTGTGCTAACAGTATGCTAACAGTATGCTAACAGTGTGCTAACAGTGTGCTAACAGTATGCTAACAGTGTGCTAACAGTATGCTAACAGTGTGCTAACAGTATGCTAACAGTATGCTAACAGTGTGCTAACAGTGTGCTAACAGTGTGCTAACAGTATGCTAACAGTGTGCTAACAGTGTGCTAACAGTATGCTAACAGTGTGCTAACAGTGTGCTAACAGTATGCTAACAGTGTGCTAACAGTGTGCTAACAGTATGCTAACAGTGTGCTAACAGTATGCTAACAGTGTGCTAACAGTGTGCTAACAGTGTGCTAACAGTGTGCTAACAGTATGCTAACAGTGTGCTAACAGTGTGCTAACAGTATGCTAACAGTGTGCTAACAGTATGCTAACAGTGTGCTAACAGTGTGCTAACAGTATGCTAACAGTTCTAACAGTGTGCTAACAGTATGCTAACAGTGTGCTAACAGTGTGCTAACAGTATGCTAACAGTGTGCTAACAGTGTGCTAACAGTATGCTAACAGTGTGCTAACAGTATGCTAACAGTGTGCTAACAGTATGCTAACAGTGTGCTAACAGTGTGCTAACAGTATGCTAACAGTGTGCTAACAGTGTGCTAACAGTATGCTAACAGTGTGCTAACAGTGTTCTAACAGTATGCTAACAGTATGCTAACAGCAGAGGTGGGACCAAGTACTTGTTTGCAAGTCCGAGTCAAGTCTCAAGTCTTTGCTCCCAAGTCCGAGTCAAGTCTCAAGTCTTTGCTCCCAAGTCCGAGTCAAGTCTCAAGTCAGGATGGGCAAGTTCAAGTCAAGTCCAAGTCCTAAACTTTGACTAAACGAGTCTTAAACAAGTCCTTATGTGCTTTTCAACAAATGTAATGACATCGATCAACAGAATAATACTTAATAATCAAACTGCTCTTTATTAGTCACATTAATGATTAATAATCCATTTTCTCTGCTGGTAAAGTAACGTGTTTTCTTCTATCTTAAGAGGGATCACTAAGGTAAGGCTACCGTGACGGTTTGATTCAGAAGGAGTTTAATGGATAAGATCCCTGATGTTGAGGTAACCAGAATGTTTATTTCCACTGTGTACAACATGTTATAAGGGACCCACAATCTGTCTTTATGCCAGGGGTAATGTGCAGCGAGGCGGTCTCTATGGGGGAAAGAACACCTGAATCTAGATCCCTCTGCAGGTGGTACTTTAAGTAAGGGGTAATGTGCAGCGAGGCGGTCTCTATGGGGGAAAGAACACCTGAATCTAGATCCCTCTGCAGGTGGTACTTTAAGTAAGGGGTAATGTGCAGCGAGGCGGTCTCTATGGGGAAAGAACACCTGAATCTAGATCCCTCTGCAGGTGGTACTTTAAGTAAGGGATAATGTGCAGCGAGGCGGTCTCTATGGGGAAAGAACCTGAATCTAGATCCCTCTGCAGGTGGTACTTTAAGTAAGGGGTAATGTGCAGCGAGGCGGTCTCTATGGGGAAAGAACACCTGAATCTAGATCCCTCTGCAGGTGGTACTTTAAGTAAGGGGTAATGTGCAGCGAGGCGGTCTCTATGGGGAAAGAACCTGAATCTAGATCCCTCTGCAGGTGGTACTTTAAGTAAGGGGTAATGTGCAGCGAGGCGGTCTCTATGGGGAAAGAACACCTGAATCTAGATCCCTCTGCAGGTGGTACTTTAAGTAAGGGGTAATGTGCAGCGAGGCGGTCTCTATGGGGAAAGAACACCTGAATCTAGATCCCTCTGCAGGTGGTACTTTAAGTAAGGGGTAATGTGCAGCGAGGCGGTCTCTATGGGGGAAAGAACACCTGAATCTAGATCCCTCTGCAGGTGGTACTTTAAGTAAGGGATAATGTCAGCGAGGCGGTCTCTATGGGGAAAGAACACCTGAATCTAGATCCCTCTGCAGGTGGTACTTTAAGTAAGGGTAATGTGCAGCGAGGCGGTCTCTATGGGGGAAAGAACACCTGAATCTAGATCCCTCTGCAGGTGGTACTTTAAGTAAGGGTAATGTGCAGCGAGGCGGTCTCTATGGGGAAAGAACACCTGAATCTAGATCCCTCTGCAGGTGGTACTTTAAGTAAGGGGTAATGTGCAGCGAGGCGGTCTCTATGGGGAAAGAACACCTGAATCTAGATCCCTCTGCAGGTGGTACTTTAAGTAAGGGGTAATGTGCAGCGAGGCGGTCTCTATGGGGAAAGAACACCTGAATCTAGATCCCTCTGCAGGTGGTACTTTAAGTAAGGGGTAATGTGCAGCGAGGCGGTCTCTATGGGGGAAAGAACACCTGAATCTAGATCCCTCTGCAGGTGGTACTTTAAGTAAGGGTAATGTGCAGCGAGGCGGTCTCTATGGGGAAAGAACACCTGAATCTAGATCCCTCTGCAGGTGGTACTTTAACTATATTCTGATGCTAATACTTGTGTACTTTTACTTGAGTAACATTTTGAATGCAGGACTTTTTATTGTAACCGAGTATTCCTACACTCTGGTACTTTTACTCAAGTACAAGATCTGAACTTCTCCCACCTCTGACAATAAATCCTGAGTGGTTACCAAAAAAAACCCTGCTCTGAAGGTAATTTTCATTTTACAAATCCTGCACTCAGCTCTGTTTTCTCCAATACCATTGAAATGCAGCCAGATGCTGCTTCTTTTTCGGTTTTCGCAATTTCTTGACTTTTTCCGACGCGCTTGCATTTAAATCCGGCTCCCCGTCTCCCGTGGCTCTGTGTAGCTGGCTGTACCACTACACCTGCTGTCTTTGGAGCGTCTGCCCCCCACCTTCTTTCACATAATGGTATGATCCTATTTGTCCTCGCATATGATTGGCCGCATGGTGGCTCAGCTAAATAAAGTCCCGCCCCTGCCTGCATGGATTCACAGCAAGAGTGGAGCGGCTGAAGATTCTGCTCTCCCCGACGGGAGTCTGCTCTTCTAGCGGCATCGCGATCGCGTGTTGGAGACTCTGAATTAAATTGATCAAGTCACCTCAAGTCAGAGGCTCAAGTCCAAGTCAAGTCCCGAGTCATTGGTGTTCAAGTCCAAGTCGAGTCGCAAGTGTTTTGTGATTTGTCAAGTCGAGTCCAAAGTCATCAAATTGGTGACTCGAGTATGACTCGAGTCCAAGTCATGTGACTCGAGTCCACAACTCTGGCTAACAGTGTGCTAACAGTATGCTAACAGTATGCTAATAGTATGCTAATGGTTCCTGATGGACAGCAGCAGCATGTGTTACATTTAAATACACATGACTGATGATCCTGGGGGGTAAGGAAGTGTGGGGTCTCTGCATCGGGTATTATTATTATTATTATCAGGTAGAACCCAGTGATGGACTCCCACCTACACACACCCTTTTTCTCAGAATTTTCATTTTTTTGCTCAGAAAAAAAACGTTTGGTCCGATGTTTTCAGACAATTGTTTCTAGGAATGCTGCATACAGGTATCAAGGTGTGTGTGTGTGTGTGTGTGTGTGTGTGTATGTGCAGCTTTAAACATGTCTTTGTGGACTGTTTGTGTGTGTGTGTGTGTGTGTGTGTGTGTGTGTGTGTGTGTGTGCATGCGTGCGTGCGTGCTTGCGTGCTTGTGTGTGGTGTGTGTGTGTGTGTGTGCTAATAGAACCATCCTTCGGGCAGCAGAGCGGAAATGGTGGAAATCCAAAACACCATGACGACCTCCTAACCTATCAGGCTCTCCTCTCCTCTTTCTCTGCTTCGATCTTTCAGGCAAAAAAGCACTTTCTTTCAAGATAAGATCCATTCTTCCTATTCCAATCCCCAAAAACTATTTTCCATCTTCTCCACCCTCTTAGAACCCCCAAAGCCCCTTCCCCCTCCTCCCTTCTGTCAAGCGACTTTGTTAACTACTTGAAAAAAAGGTTGATGATATTCGCTCTTCTTTTTTGACTCACCTTTACTCACCGCTGGGTCACCTGACCCACCGTTCACCCACACACTAACCTCCTTACTTACCGCTGGGTCACCTGACCCACCGCTCACCCACACACTAACCTCCTTTACTCACCGCTGGGTCACCTGACCCACCGTTCACCCACACACTAACCTCCTTTACTCACCGCTGGGTCACCTGACCCACCGTTCACCCACACACTGACCTCCTTTACTCACCGCTGGGTCACCTGACCCACCGTTCACCCACACACTAACCTCCTTTACTCACCGCTGGGTCACCTGACCCACCGTTCACCCACACACTGACCTCCTTTACTCACCGCTGGGTCACCTGACCCACCGTTCACCCACACACTGACCTCCTTTACTCACCGCTGGGTCACCTGACCCACCGTTCACCCACACACTGACCTCCTTTACTCACCGCTGGGTCACCTGACCCACCGTTCACCCACACACTAACCTCCTTTACTCACCGCTGGGTCACCTGACCCACCGTTCACCCACACACTGACCTCCTTTACTCACCGCTGGGTCACCTGACCCACCGTTCACCCACACACTGACCTCCTTTACTCACCGCTGGGTCACCTGACCCACCGTTCACCCACACACTGACTCACCGCTGGGTCACCTGACCCACCGTTCACCCACACACTGACCTCCTTTACTCACCGCTGGGTCACCTGACCCACCGTTCACCCACACATTAACCTCCTTTACTCACCGCTGGGTCACCTGACCCACCGTTCACCCACACACTAACCTCCTTTACTCACCGCTGGGTCACCTGACCCACCGTTCACCCACACACTGACCTCCTTTACTCACCGCTGGGTCACCTGACCCACCGTTCACCCACACACTAACCTCCTTTACTCACCGCTGGGTCACCTGACCCACCGTTCACCCACACACTGACCTCCTTTACTCACCGCTGGGTCACCTGACCCACCGTTCACCCACACACTGACCTCCTTTACTCACCGCTGGGTCACCTGACCCACCGCTCACCCACACACTGACCCCTTTACTCACCGCTGGGTCACCTGACCCACCGTTCACCCACACACTAACCTCCTTTACTCACCGCTGGGTCACCTGACCCACCGTTCACCCACACACTGACCTCCTTTACTCACCGCTGGGTCACCTGACCCACCGCTCACCCACACACTGACCTCCTTTACTCACCGCTGGGTCACCTGACCCACCGCTCACCCACACACTGACTCACCGCTGGGTCACCTGACCCACCGTTCACCCACACACTGACCTCCTTTACTCACCGCTGGGTCACCTGACCCACCGTTCACCCACACATTGACCTCCTTTACTCACCGCTGGGTCACCTGACCCACCGTTCACCACACACTAACCTCCTTTACTCACCGCTGGGTCACCTGACCCACCGTTCACCCACACACTAACCTCCT
>JAAKFY010000174.1:282500-287500 GCA_011823955.1 Dissostichus mawsoni | reverse complement strand
GATGGTTGGAGAGAAAGTGAAAAAGGAGACCAAATGTGCCGTATGCCGCAACTCCCTGAACAGCCCTCCAACACACACACACACACACACACACACACACACACACACACCACACACACACACACACACACACACACACACACACACACACAGGTGGCGAGGGAAAGAGAATGTAATTAATAATCACAGTTGGAAGCGTTTCACAGCTAAGTGAATGCACTTCCTCCAAGACTCTGCATGAGAATGTGTGTGTGTGTGTGTGTGTGTGTGTGTGTGTGTGTGTTTGTGTGTTTGTGTGTCTGTGAGCTGTGGCAAACAGTCAGATATTTAAATATGTGTGTGCTGTGTGTCCTCTAGTTGTGTTTTCATGCAGACCGTCCAGGTGTTGCAGCAGACACAGTGTGAACACACATACGCACACACACGCACACACACACACACACACACACACACACACACACACACACCACACACACACCACACACACACACACACACAACACACACACAGCTGATTACAAACTTCTCTTCCTCTTGTCTGATTGGCCTAGAGTACAAACAGCTTTCCACTGCAGAGTTATCATAAGCAGGATTATTAGGAAATGTGACGACAACACAAACTCCATTTATGATAAGGAGGAATCATTTTTATTTCTCAGATAATTATAGAGGTAGAATAACTTTGAAGATTGGGTTTGTTCCACATATTTTAATATTAATCATCGCCAAGAGGCACAGACAAAATGTCTGAATCTGAAAATGTGAGGGCGTAAGGAAACAGAGTTAACCAGTGAGATGGTCATTAACTCTGTGATGCTTCACTCTCCCTTAAGAGTTTCTCTATGAAAATGTCATTAAAGGTCCCCTATCATACTGTTTCTCATCAATATATCACAGGCCTCAGATATATCCAGAGCCTGTCTCTGATTGGCTGAAACACCAAACAGATCATTGCAGCATTACCGATAATCCCCTCTGTTTCAGCCCTGTTTCCAAAGTGCTGATTCTCTGTCTGTTACTTTAGATGAAAATAAGGAGCCCCTCCCCACGCCCCTCTGAGAGACATTTGGTTACAAAGAACTCAATGGAGCTCTAGGAGGAGATTCAGGTGATAAGGTGGGGGGGGGCGGTTACCTTGGTTGCTGATTGGCTAATGGTTACACAAGACAAAACATCGTGATGACATCATCAAGTGGCCAAAATCTGATCAGCTCATTTTCAGACAGGTTTTTATAAAAATGGATCAGGACAAAAAGAGAGAGAATCTTTGTTCCTGAAACTTTCAGAGTTTCTTTACACAGAGGGGACACATGTTGATGTAGAAGACATGAATAAGAGGGGACACATGTTGATGTAGAGGAGACATGTGTCCCCTCTGTGTAAAGAGACTCTCTCTTTACACAGAGGGGACATTTACATTGTTACAGCAGAAAAGAGCCAAAGACAGCTTAATGTTTCCCGAGAAATCACTGCAGCAGAGAGTCTACCCTCTGAAGTGGAGCAGTGTGAGGCAGCAGTAATGTAAATACTACAGTACATGAGTACAGGAACTAACTCGTGTGTGTGTGTGTGTGTGTGTGTGTGTGTGTGTGTGTGTGTGTCTGTGTGTGTTTTGTGTGAGTGAGTGTGTGTGTGTGTGTGTGTGTGTGTGTGTGTGTTTGTGTGTGAGTGAGTGTGTGTGTGTGTGTGTGTGTGTGTGTGTGTGTGTGTGAGTGAGTGTGTGTGTGTGTGTGTGTGTTGTGTGTGTGTTACACAGTTGTGGACTCGAGTCACATGACTTGGACTCGAGTCAGACTCGAGTCATCAATTTGATGACTTTGGACTCGACTTGACAAAATCACAAAACACTTGCGACTCGACTTGGACTTGAACACCAATGACTCGGGACTTGAGGTGACTTGATAATTTTATTCAGGAGTCTCCAACACGCTGATCGCGAGATGCCGCTAGAAGAGCAGACTCCCGTCGGGGAGAGCAGAATCTTCTGCCGCTCCAACTCTTGCTGTGAATCCATGCAGGCAGGGGCGGGACTTTATTTTGCTGAGCCACCATGCGGCCAATCATATGCGAGGACACAATAGGATCATACCATTATGTGAAAGAAGGGTGGGGGGCAGACGCTCCAAAGACAGCAGGTGTAGTGGTACAGGCCAGCTACAGAGCCACGGGGAGACGGGGAGCCGGATTTAAATGCAAGCGCGTCGGAAAAAGTCAAGAAATGAGCGAAAACCGAAAAAAAGAAGCAGCGTCTGGCTGCATTTCAATGGTATTGGAGAAAACAGAGCTGAGTGCAGGATTTGCAAAATGAAAATAACCTTCAGAGCAGGGTTTTCTTTGGTAACCACTCAGGATTTATTGTCAGAGGTGGGAGAAGTTCAGATCTTGTACTTGAGTAAAAGTACCAGAGTGTAGGAATACTCGGTTACAATAAAAAGTCCTGCATTCAAAATATTACTCAAGTAAAAGTAGAAAAAGTATTATCATCAGAATATAGTTAAAGTACCACCTGCAGAGGGATCTAGATTCAGGTGTTCTTTCCCCATAGAGACCGCCTCGCTGCACATTACCCCTTACTTAAAGTACCACCTGCAGAGGGATCCAGATTCAGGTGTTCTTCCCCCATAGAGACCGCCTCCTGCACATTACCCCTTACTTAAAGTACCACCTGCAGAGGGATCTAGATTCAGGTGTTCTTCCCCCATAGAGACCGCCTCGCTGCACATTACCCCTTACTTAAAGTACCACCTGCAGAGGGATCTAGATTCAGGTGTTCTTTCCCCATAGAGACCGCCTCGCTGCACATTACCCTTACTTAAAGTACCACCTCCAGAGGGATCTAGATTCAGGTGTTCTTCCCCCATAGAGACCGCCTCGCTGCACATTACCCCTTACTTAAAGTACCACCTGCAGAGGGATCTAGATTCAGGTGTTCTTCCCCATAGAGACCGCCTCACTGCACATTACCCCTTACTTAAAGTACCACCTGCAGAGGGATCTAGATTCAGGTGTTCTTTCCCCATAGAGACCGCCTCGCTGCACATCACCCCTTACTTAAAGTACCACCTGCAGAGGGATCTAGATTCAGGTGTTCTTTCCCCATAGAGACCGCCTCGCTGCACATTATCCCTTACTTAAAGTACCACCTGCAGAGGGATCCAGATTCAGGTGTTCTTTCCCATAGAGACCGCCTCGCTGCACATTATCCCTTACTCAAAGTACCACCTGCAGAGGGATCTAGATTCAGGTGTTCTTTCCCCATAGAGACCGCCTCGCTGCACATTATCCCTTACTTAAAGTACCACCTGCAGAGGGATCTAGATTCAGGTGTTCTTTCCCCATAGAGACCGCCTCGCTGCACATTACCCCTTACTTAAAGTACCACCTGCAGAGGGATCTAGATTCAGGTGTTCTTTCCCCATAGAGACCGCCTCGCTGCACATTACCCCTTACTTAAAGTACCACCTCCAGAGGGGTCTAGATTCAGGTGTTCTTTCCCCCATAGAGACCGCCTCGCTGCACATTACCCCTTACTTAAAGTACCCTGCAGAGGGATCTAGATTCAGGTGTTCTTTCCCCATAGAGACCGCCTCGCTGCACATTATCCCTTACTTAAAGTACCACCTGCAGAGGGATCTAGATTCAGTGTTCTTTCCCCCATAGAGACCGCCTCGCTGCACATTACCCCTTACTTAAAGTACCACCTGCAGAGGGATCCAGATTCAGGTTCTTTCCCCATAGAGACCGCCTCGCTGCACATTATCCCTTACTTAAAGTACCACCTGCAGAGGGATCTAGATTCAGGTGTTCTTTCCCCATAGAGACCGCCTCGCTGCACGTTACCCTTACTTAAAGTACCACCTGCAGAGGGATCTAGATTCAGGTGTTCTTTCCCCATAGAGACCGCCTCGCTGCACATTATCCCTTACTTAAAGTACCACCTGCAGAGGGATCTAGATTCAGGTGTTCTTTCCCCATAGAGACCGCCTCGCTGCACATTATCCCTTACTTAAAGTACCACCTGCAGAGGGATCTAGATTCAGGTTCTTTCCCCATAGAGACCGCCTCGCTGCACATCATCCCTTACTTAAAGTACCACCTGCAGAGGGATCTAGATTCAGGTTCTTTCCCCATAGAGACCGCCTCGCTGCACATTACCCCTTACTTAAAGTACCACCTGCAGAGGGATCTAGATTCAGGTTCTTTCCCCATAGAGACCGCCTCGCTGCACATCATCCCTTACTTAAAGTACCACCTGCAGAGGGATCTAGATTCAGGTTCTTTCCCCATAGAGACCGCCTCGCTGCACATTATCCCTTACTTAAAGTACCACCTGCAGAGGGATCTAGATTCAGGTGTTCTTTCCCCATAGAGACCGCCTCGCTGCACATTACCCTGGCATAAAGACAGATTGTGGGTCCCTTATAACATGTTGTACACAGTGGAAATAAACATTCTGGTTACCTCAACATCAGGGATCTTATCCATTAAACTCCTTCTGAATCAAACCGTCACGGTAGCCTTGCCTTAGTGATCCCTCTTAAGATAGAAGAAAACACGTTACTTTAAAGAACTACTTTACCAGCAGAGAGAAAATGGATTATTAAATCATTAATGTGACTAATAAAGAGCAGTTTAATTATTAAGTATTATTCTGTTGATCGATGTCATTACATTTGTTGAAAAGCACATAAGGACTTGTTAAGACTCGTTTTGTCAAAGTTTAGGACTTGGACTTGACTTGAACTTGCCCATCCTGACTTGAGACTTGACTCGGACTTGCAAAACAATGACTTGGTCCCACCTCTGGTGTTACATGTCTCTCAGTTCACTGATCACTTCAGAATCAGAATCAGGTTTATTGCCAGGTGCAGCTGACGCTCAAAGTGCCCTTATTTATAGTTTTGTATTTGTGTTTGCCTAATGTATGCTTGAACTTTGTTTCATTTTATTATACCAATAAACTAACCTTGAAGTTAAACCTCAGACTACAGAAGAGATCTT
>JAAKFY010000174.1:250000-280000 GCA_011823955.1 Dissostichus mawsoni | reverse complement strand
TATATGATCCACTGTTTCTAACAAAGCTTTCCCAGCTGTCGTCCTGCTCTCTTGTAAATCCCCTGCAGATTGAGCAGCTGTTTGGGAATCACTCTAATGTCAGCGTGATGGACAACGATGAGGAACACAAAGAAGAGGTAAGGCTGAGTATTAACCGCCAAACATGATGGAATAAACTGGAAAGTGGAACCCCACAGACTTCCATTTCCTGTGCGGTTATTTGTAGTTTCCTCTCCATCGCTGCCCCCCCCCCTCCTCCAGGAAGAAGTAGGGCAGCAGCTCCTTAATTACTTCATTAATTTTAATCTGATCCAATTAATTACATCTCCTCTGTCTCTCCGGCTGAAGTTCCCTCGGTCGCTAACGGAGACCTTGCCTGTCCTCTGGTGCGTTGAAGAAAGAAACCAGGAGTCATTTCTCCGGCCCCTCCTCTGCTTAATCAATTATTTTCCTCCCCATGCCAAACAAAGACCCCCCTCCTTGTTATTCTGTAATTATTCAGCCCGGTGCTCCGGACAATTTTGTGCCTTGATAGCACTTAAGTATCTTGTGAGTTTAACCCCTCTCACTCCCTCCCTCCACCCTAAACTAAACTAAACTATGCTGCGTGGCTAAATGTTTTCAGAATCAGAAGGTGGTTCAGAGGTTTATAACACACTGTTTTCACACACACATGTACATATATCTAATATGTATATATGTTCATTTGAATTAATTTCTTATTTTTTTGTTATTTTATCGTTTTAAACTGTTATCTTTGACTGTATCTTTAATGTTATTATCTGTGTGAATCTGTCCTGTTTTTCATCCTCACCCTGTTGCTGTTAAACTACTGAATTTAATAAAGGTCCATCTTATCTTATCTTATCACCAGTGGTTGATACGTACGAGGAATTTGACTTGGTGTCATGGTGCATACATAAAAGTAAAACAAGAATTCAAATCACAGATAGAGAACTATTTTAAGAACACTATAATAACATTAAATAGTTATAAGAAATGTAGTATAATATATCCCTTTAGGGTCATCAGTGGGAGAGTTTCTGCTAAACGCTGAATTATCGGCTGTCATCTTAATCACTCTTAACTGTGTTAGTTATAGGGGGTCTTTATGTGCACTGCTGTATTCCTCTACACCGACACTGGGAATATATCCATACTGGTGGGATGAGTCTTCTACGGAGGCCGACAGGTGTAAATAACACCCCAAACCTCCATCAGGAGAAGCAGCTTCAGAAAGGATGCAGATATAGAAACCCAAATGTTCCACATGAAGAAACATCTTCAGCAACAACACATGCAGCGTTTAGAGAACATTCAGCAACTTGAGGAGACATGGGCAGCGTTTACTGAAAGCTGTATTTTGTCATTTTTTTTTTTTGTCAACTTCTTATTTTTGTCAACCTTTTGTTGGTCAATTTTTTTTTTTCAATCATTTTTTGTCAATTTATGTATTTTTATCCAAACATCTTTTTGTCTAAATCTTTTGGGTCAATTTGTTCGCCAACTTGTTTCTTGTGAACTTGTTTCTGACTTTCAGTATGAGGACAACTGTCTATGTTGTTGGAAACTTACCTCAAATGTTTATTTATTTTAACAATGCGATCACGTGACTCCTTCAGATGTTACTGCAGATCTGTTGTGAGCTAGCTAGCTAAAGTAGCTAACCGAGTCATTTCAGATATACTGACAAACACTTACAGAGACGACTAACTCTGCAACAGAGACAGTTTTCAACGTAGTCTGAGCTGGTGTGAAGTGGGTTTCTGTCTAGAATGAAAAGCAGCTCTAACCCAACAGCAGTGGGTCAGGCAGGGTGTTTTTTTCCCGCCTCGCTGTGAGAAGGTCTAATATATTCTTGTCAGTCTTCAAAATATCAATTTGAGGCTGTCAGATAGTCGATGAGCGGTGAATCAGGGCGTTGTGATGGAAATAGAAAATGTGTAACGAGAGGCTGTCGAGCGGCATTTTCTGAAGATTCAGAAAACATTATCTCTTTTGTTTGGGTTCCTCAAACCAACTCGTAGTGGTCGTCTCAGTCCTCAGAGAATATGAGAGTAAAGCGTAGCGGCCAAAATCATACAGACAGATATAACTTAAAGTGCAGCTGAGGAACCAGTTAGTGAATCTGACGCAGGGCAATGATCCGAGACAAGAATCTTTGTTTGTGCTTTTATTCCATCCAACATCATCTACAAAGAACAGGTTTCCTATACCTATTTCTTTCCTATATTTATTTCATTAAGCCTTTCCTATGTCTTTCCTTCTTGTGGCTTGAATCACTCTGGTAATAAACCATTAGCCTCCTGGTGCTCTGCTCCTACACCTGTCTCCATATATACAACTACACCAGGTGCTCTAACATGCCTTCAAAATCAAAGTATAGAAATGACTTTAACTCAATTCAATAACTAAGAATGCATTTACTATAAACAATAACAGCAAGGAAATACATGTTTAACTATTAAACAATATAAAGCGATATAGGTTATAAAACCATAGTTTTATGGGAAACTCTCTCTGAAAACACCTCCTTTATTCTGCAGGTATTTCATGAACCTGAGGATGTTATGGGATATCAGGTGAAGTGAAATAAATGCTTAGTACTGACTTCATCATTTAAAGGGTATGTTGTCAGGGTTAGGGTTATTAAGCATTGAAAAGTGTTTTTGTACACAAGAAATGCAGTTTACTCACTTCTAACATTACATTTTCTGACACTTATTTATAAAAGGTATAACATGGGTTTAATTCTACAGGTATTTAAACTACATCTTATCCCGGAGTAGAAACAGAAACTGATCATAAGTGTTGAGATACAACACGGTATGTAACAGAAGCATCAAAGATAAGGTCAAAGGCGATCCTTACACTTACAGAGGCAGTGCATTTGCCAAAGGCGACCCCTATCTGTCCGTCACATACACCTACGGTTGCTCCTGCGAGTCCTGGTCCAATGTCCTAGCAAATTCGGGTCCTGATGACTGGGGATACACGCCATCCTACCGATCGGCGGAAATTGTTAGATCCCTCAAATATAGAATGAACGTGGTCAGGAGAAACCCAGACGTCCCGTGCTCCGCCATGTTTTTAATCCGGTGCTCATAACGCTAAAGAAGGTCATGCTCTCCGACGCTGGACTTTATGTCCTCGCGGTACATGCAGGAAAGGGTTCGCCACAAGGCCTCTTCGAAATTAAAGTTATACCAAAGATAGAGCAAAACCTTCTTCATGGAGCATCTAATGTTAAATACTTGTCTAAAGTCACATGTACGGATAAATGTACGGGGGATTATAGCCAACTTCAACCCCTAGACATCATCCAAATGGCCACAGGATACATAGATGACAATTTATGGCTAAAATGGGTTGTCCGACAACAGCCCAAGAACAAATGGCAGGGGATTGCCTAGCCTGTGCTACAGCCCGCCCGCAATTAGTCACTGACCCTGCGCCCCTGTTTTCCACAGATACCTGGGGTTACAACTGTATGTTACAACTGACCCAGATGGCTAGTCCTCCTAACTGCACCACCCTGGCCAAGGTTTTCCCTCCAATTGACAATGGTACTAGGACAGGCCTATTCACGCCTAACAGAGGCGCCGGTGGGTACACATGTTTCGCCATGGTCCAAAAATCTCCGCGTTTTGACCTAGGAAATGTCTCTGCGGATTGGTGTAGCCATACCGTGTCTAGTACTAGTATAGGACATTGGGCCAGGGCTGGTCTCTACTATCATTGTGGGGGCCACCGCCTGTTCACCTGTATCCCCGAACTATCTGTGGGGTTGTGTGCTATGGTGCGCCTCCATGCACCCCTAATGTTACTAGGCGAAAAACTGGTGCACACGGACCCTAAAGCCTCCCTCAACATCAACCTAATCACTCGACGTAGGGGACACGTGTTGTCCAAGCGCTACGCCCCAGACCCCTTTGATTTATCTGTCAACTCTCCCACTTACATGGACTCCATAGGGGTGCCACGGGGTGTTCCCAACGAGTATAAACTCGCTGATCAAGTTGCCGCAGGTTTTGAGAACATTCCCTTCTTCGCAGCTATCTTCCCCATCACCCCTAACAAGAATGTAGACAGGATCAACTATGTACATTACAATGTGCTCCGTTTAGCTAATCTCACTAGGGACGCTGTAGAAGGACTCGCTGAACAGCTGGGGCCGACTTCTCTTATGGCAGTTCAGAATAGAATGGCCCTTGACATGCTTTTAGCTGAGAAAAGGGGTGTGTGTTCAATGTTTGGTGATATGTGTTGTACTTTCATTCCAAACAATACGGCTCCGGACGGTTCCGTCACAAAGGCTTTAGAAGGCCTTCGCACACTATCCATGACTATGCATGAACAATCAGGGATACACAACCCCTTGGAGGAATGGTTTACAAACATGTTTGGTCAATGGAAAGGTTTAATAATGTCTCTTTTGATTTCTATAGCTACTTTTATTGCCATTTTAGTAACATGTGGTTGTT
Source organism: Dissostichus mawsoni (assembly GCA_011823955.1). Classification (NCBI taxonomy): domain Eukaryota; kingdom Metazoa; phylum Chordata; class Actinopteri; order Perciformes; family Nototheniidae; genus Dissostichus; species Dissostichus mawsoni. The sequence continues at coordinate 275,516 of JAAKFY010000174.1, read as the reverse complement.
GTTGTGTGCCTTGTATCCGCTCATTGTGTGTTAGATTCATCAGTTCCACCATTGAAGGAAAAGCTGTCCCTCCGTACCAAATGCCCTTGTTGGCTTATGCATCGGAGGGAGAGGACAGTACGATGACTCAGCAAACAAGGACGCAGTTTTAACCTACTTTGGTCTCCCTCCACTGTCATAAGAGGTTGTTCTGGGGGCAGTCCCAAAGGTTTAAAGTACTCTAAATCCCAGCTTCTGATGGATTTATTTTATGTTGGGGGACAGACGCCGTAGAAAAGAATGACAGTGTTTATGTTTCGAATGCTTTGTGTAAGTTGATCTCTTGAGGTGAGATCAAAAGGGGATTAAAGTAACCTGTATAACCTGTTTCAATAATTATAACCTTGGCCCGACATATCTTAGGCGCCAATAGTCTGTGTAAAATGTATGCTTATGAAACTAGGGCAATATTCTTATTGTGGCATTATTTGCTTGCTGTGCTCATTGTGTGTGCCGTGACTTGGGAATGGATGGACCCAGTCGCCCCCCCCCGGGTTTTGATGGGGTGGACAGGAGCGTGGGAGGGGTTGCATGGGAAAGTGTTTAAACTTACAACATTGAAAGTAGCGAGGTCATGTGCAGAGACTGTGGAGACTTAGAGTATACAAAGAGGGTACTGCCAGGTGCGAAGATAAAGATTGTTATGATCACCCCATGTTGACGCCATGAATTGTTTACCCCATGGCTGCCATGAAGATGGCCTGGGACTTATCAGCGGGCGCAGTGGATCCAAACCTCCCACGCTCTGTACGGAGTGGAAGACGGTCTCCAGGGCAGCAATGGCTGACTCACTCTGATTCGCTGCCTAGGGCTCGCCCAGGAGTGAATCCACCAGTAGATAACACCTAGGGAGGAGCAACCGACACAACTCCTCCCACACAACTCCTCCCCATTTGTGTGTATAAATATTGTAACTTCTTTATACTCGGGGCCCCTGTTCTGTCTGACTGTCTGATACGTATATCGCATGGTAGTAGAACCAGGGCCCGAAGTACTTTGTTATATTGTACTGTTGTTTTTACCATTAAATCAGCTTATTGTTAACCTCATATCTTGTGTCTGAGTCCTTCCTCTTATAGCAGACCACTCAACGAACGGCGCGGAGCGGGCTCGAACCCTCAACCACTCCAAAGGGTGGCCCTCCAACAATACCTGAACCTATAATGAGGGTTAAAGTACCTACAGAGTAAATATGTGTATAGTTAGTCCACCTTAATGCCCTCCTTCTCTCTTAATGACTGCAGGATCAGTGAATCAGAGAGCTCTTTATTCCGCCACATCAGTTTTATGAAGTGAATGAAGTACTCCTCGTATAACAGAGTAAACATATCCGAACAGAGGCTCTAAATTACTGAGACAAGCAGCCGTTAGAAACAGGAGGTGATAGAGAGCAGAAAGAGAGGAGAATAATTACTGCTGCTACTCAGGAAGTAAAGAGAGAAGATCAATATAACCAGAAAGTACTGATCAGTGGAGAGGAGTACATGTACTCTACAGGTACTCTTCTACATGTGATAGTCTTCCCAGGTCAACACAGTCTCACTCCCTGAACGTCCAGGAGCGACGCTTGGTCAGGGTGCTATGGAGCGACGCTTGGTCAGGGTCCTATGGAGCGACGCTTGGTCAGGGTCCTATGGAGCGATGCTTGGTCAGGGTCCTATGGAGCGACGCTTGGTCAGGGTCCTATGGAGCGACGCTTGGTCAGGGTCCTATGGAGCGACGCTTGGTCAGGGTCCTATGGCGCGACGCTTGGTCAGGGTCCTATGGCGTGCAGTTGTGACGCGCCGAGTCTCCTTCAGCTTCATAAACGGACGCAAAGAGCTTTCAACTGATTGCAATGTATTCCCATCGGCGGCGGTATTTGACGCTCAGGGAAGCACCGCATCGGTCCATGTCGGCGGCACTTAAAGGCAATGTGAGCGTCCATTCCCATTGGATAACGGAGGATTTTACACCCGGAAGTAAGTATTCTCTTTACAGTGATATCTGCACTACTCATCAACTCAAAACACCAGATTATCCTTGTTAATTACACAACATTGATTGGTTTAAATTGTGTACAATGCTTTTGTATTTTTCCCCTTCGATTCGGAGAAACAAATATTTTTTCGGAGTTTAGGATGGCAGAAGACACTACACTACCCAGAATCCTCAGCTTTCGTTTGGGACTACAACATGTGCTTTGCTTCACAAACCCCGTGATTAGTCCTCAAGCTCTGTGATTGGTTGACCTCCAACTGCATTCCATATGAAAAAAAACGTTTCGTAAAAGATAAAATCATACTTTATTCAGCAGTGCTTGCTTTACTCTTTGAAAGTCATCACATGAATGCATTGTAATAAATGGTTCGGCTGCATTAAATATTACACATCTGTCGTAGTTCTTTATTTATCTACAGAGATCGGGCCTCAGAATAGACCGGAAACTATTCTTTTACCGTTCTGTTTTAATTTCACAATAAAGTTAGTAGTAATATTTGTTTTGATATTATTGTTTTTATTAACTACTAGACCGCTGGGTCATGTTAAGACCATCTTTCTGTGTTGCTGTGGGTTTTTCCATCGCTTTGTGTTACAAATATCAAAACAATAACAAAATATATCCGTCGTAAACTAAACCGGAAACAGCAGTATATTTTATTTTGTTAACACTGTAAACTTGACAGCTTTTAACCCAAACCACCTACTGGTTAAAGCACGTTATTACACGTTTAGAGTCATCGCAATGCAGGTAGATTGTGTTGCTTTTTAATGACTGTTTAAAATGCCTTTTTCAATGTCTTTCATTTTTGTAAAGCACTTTTGAATGTGTTATATTTATGAAAACATTTAAATATTAAGAGTACATACAAAATAGGAGGAAAGTAGAAGGTCAATGATAGAAATATAGAATAGAAAATATCAAGAAGATACTGTAAATGATATCTAGAATAAAACAGTTTAGTGCCGGATGTACAAAGATATTAATAGGAGGATGTGCAAAACAGACAAACTAATTAGGCTTTATTTAAACATTAAATAATACTTTAGGTTAAGGTCTTCTTTTAAATACATGTAAGCAAAAAGCTTTGGGGGTATCTGATAAATATTAAGCCTGACAAAGTACTTAACGTTTAATATATTGCATGGTTTGTTTTGGGACTTGACAATCAACATTCCTGCAATGTTAACTATGTTGAAGCACTTATTTTAACCGATATTATACATATTTATTATACTCTTATAAGATGTATGTAGATAGAATAAGAAATGTGCAGAATATGACAGTTTAATGGTGGAGGTACACACATATTGATAGATGTCTTGTTGAGGAACCTATGACCCAAGTTTGTCATCATTGCATAACTACACCGTAGTTGTGTATAAAACCACCAGACTCAGGGACAGCTTCATCCCACAGGCCATAAGACTATTAAACACCTGAACTTTGAAACAACATCCATAACATTCATCTGGCTGCTACTTAGAAATTATTTGTCAAATATATCATATTCCAATCACTTGTATATAGACTCTTATTGCACTATTTCACTTTTTACTATTTTACTATTTTTTTTTGTATTTACTTGCACTATTTTTTCTGTGTATCTGTTTTATTGTGTTGCACTGTTGGAGGAGCCTGTGACCTAAGGGGGGGGGGGGGGGGTAGGACACGTTCGATTCCTGTTTTGGTTAGTGGGCCGTCGATGGGATTCATTCCATTTCAAAGTGCTGTTTGACGCTCCGTGTCGCGCACTGCCACTCCAACATCCAATCACAGAGCTTGAGGACTAATCACGGGGTTTGTGAAGCAAAGCACATGTTGTAGTCCCAAACGAAAGCTGAGGATTCTGGGTAGTGTAGTGTCTTCTGCCATCCTAAACTCCGAAAAAATATTTGTTTCTCCGAATCGAAGGGGAAAAATACAAAAGCATTGTACACAATTTAAACCAATCAATGTTGTGTAATTAACAAGGATAATCTGGTGTTTTGAGTTGATGAGTAGTGCAGATATCACTGTAAAGAGAATACTTACTTCCGGGTGTAAAATCCTCCGTTATCCAATGGGAATGGACGCTCACATTGCCTTTAAGTGCCGCCGACATGGACCGATGCGGTGCTTCCCTGAGCGTCAAATACCGCCGCCGATGGGAATACATTGCAATCAGTTGAAAGCTCTTTGCGTCCGTTTATGAAGCTGAAGGAGACTCGGCGCGTCACAACTGCACGCCATAGGACCCTGACCAAGTCGCCCTGACCAAGCGTCGCTCATAGGACCCTGACCAAGCGTCGCTCCATAGGACCCTGACCAAGCGTCGCTCCATAGGACCTGACCAAGCGTCGCTCCATAGGAACCTGACCAAGCGTCGCTCCATAGGACCCTGACCAAGCATCGCTCCATAGGACCCTGACCAAGCGTCGCTCCATAGGACCCTGACCAAGCGTCGCTCCATAGGACCCTGACCAAGCGTCGCTCCATAGGACCCTGACCAAGCGTCGCTCCATAGGACCCTGACCAAGCGTCGCTCCATAGGACCCTGACCAAGCGTCGCTCCATAGGACCCTGACCAAGCGTCGCTCCTGGACGTTCAGGGGGTGAGACCAGGTTGCCCAGGTTCACATTATTCATTCCACTTACTGCGCGGCTCTCACATCGAATACTCGATTCTCATTGGTCAATGTGGACATTCCGGAGGTCTGTTCATTTTCAATAACACACCGTTGCTAAGGAGAACAGACCATTGCCAAGGACAGGAAGTAAACACTAACTGTACATTGTAATTAGCATAAAGACTGGAAACTGTTAGCCTGGTTTGGTCAACAATAACTTTATCACACTGTCATTTTCACTAATAAACATGTTTTTATCTTTTCCAAAACCAAAAGCTGATTTCATGTTTTACACTTTTGGTAAACCGAGGAATATTGTTTTAAATCCTGTATCATGTCAGGCTGTTTCCAGTCTCTTATGAAGTGGATCCTCTCCTGATTCTCCGTTGGCTCGTGCCACCTGCTCATCTCTACGACACACATCACCTCCTGATGGGAATATCTTCCACTGCATTCATTGGCTCCTCTAATTAGCAGATGTATTTCTGATCGGGTCACATGATGACCTGAACATCTTTGGCCAGATGGAACCTGTTCCTCCGCTCATTGAACAGACATTTATAACCCTTGTTAGTGTTTGTTCTTGCAGCGTTTGGTTTCTGCAGCTTTTAGTAAACACTGCCCATGTTTCCTCAAGTTGCTGAATGTCCTCTAAATGCTGCATGTGTTGTTGCTGAAGATGTTCTTCATGTGGAACATTTGGGTTTTTATATCTGCATCCTTTCTGAAGCTGCTTCTCCTGATGGGAGAGGTTAAGTTCGTTGTAGCTCGTTGGCACCCGTCGGCCTCCGTACAGTAATAGGAAATCCCTTGTGATGGCTCCACAGCTCCTCGTCATTACACTCAGTATCAGCACTGTCTCTGACTGTCTTTACATACTAACACAAAGGAAATAGCCCAAATATTACTGAACGTCAGGACAGATAATACTCTGCTCCTGTCTCCGTCACATTCCACTTTTTATTCAATCATACCACACGATAGGATAATACTTTAATGGTCAGATGAAGTCTGAAATGCTCCTTGCATCACAGCAGCTCCAAGTGGAACATCAACAGACAGATATCAAGGCTCAATACATGAACAACAAACATGTAACATAACAGCAGGATCAGTGAGAGATGCTCAAAGAGCCTTTACATTTGATCTGGATTCAGCTCTGTATTTACTGAGAGGATTGTCTTTACATACTAATACAAAGGAAATAGCCCACATCTTACTGGACTTCAGGACAGATAATACTCTGCTCCTGTCTACGTCACGTTTTTATTAAATATTTGTGTCACCACAGCAGTCCATCAGCCTCGAACAGGAAGTGAAGGTTTCTGCATCCCTTTACTGCCGTGACACCTCTAATGATATTCATGCAGTTATTGGGGGAAATTATTAAATAAGCGTATACGAGGCAGCGTGGGGGGGGACTATGCATTTCAAATCGTCTCGCTGCAGCATAATAAGTGTATCCGACACCTTGAGGAGGAAACTGATTGCTTCTGTTCATCTGGGTAATATTTTCAATGTCGGGAAATAATTACAAAAAACGATCTTCTTCCACACCCAATTGCTTCCTCCGAGCTGTTGAGAGTGTGTGTGTGTGTGTTTGTGTGTGTGTGTGAGAGTGTGTGTGTGTGTGTGTGTGAGTGTGTGTGTGTGTGTGCATGTGGTGGTGTGTGTGTGCATGTGTGCGTGTGGTGTGTGTGCGTGTGTGTGAGTGTGTGTGTGAGTGTGTGTGTGTGGTGTGTGCGTGTGTGTGTGTGTGTGTGCGTGTGTGGTGTGTGTGTGTGCGTGTGTGTGTGTGTGTGTGTGCGTGTGTGTGTGCGTGTGTGTGAGTGTGTGTGTGAGTGTGTGTGTGAGTGTGTGTGTGAGTGTGTGTGTGTGCGTGTGTGTGGTGTGTGTGTGTGTGTGTGTGTGCGTGTGTGTGTGTGTGTGTGTGCGTGTGTGTGTGCGTGTGTGTGTGTGTGTGTGTGTGTGTGCGTGTGTGAGTGTGTGTGTGTGTGTGTGTGTGTGTGTGCGTGTGTGTGAGTGTGTGTGTGCGTGTGTGTGAGTGTGTGTGTGTGTGTGTGTGTGTGTGCATGTGTGTGAGTGTGTGTGTGAGTGTGTGTGTGAGTGTGTGTGTGAGTGTGTGGTGTGTGAGTGTGTGTGTGTGTGTGCGTGTGTGTGAGTGTGTGTGTGTGTGTGTGTGCGTGTGTGTGAGTGTGTGTGTGCGTTGTGTGTGTGTGCGTGTGCGTGTGTGTGTGTGTGTGTGTGTGTGTGTGTGTGTGTGTGTGTGTGTGTGTGTGTGTGGTGTGTGTGTGTGTGTGTAGATCTCAAACCCTCTGGAGTTGATGATTCTTTCTTTAACCGTTGTGTGATTTATCATTTCTGGACAACCAAAGAAAGAGACAGGAGATTATGATGATTTTGGGCGTCGGACATCCCATCTCTTTATACAGTCACAGATATTAAATAAAGTACAAGCCCTTTTAACCTCCAGACCAAAGTGCTGTACAGTCAAATAAACAAACAAACAAACAAACAATCACACAGCTCACCTCACACAACAACAAGTAAAAACAATAGACAATTTAAAGCAATAAGTGCAACAATCTAAAAGATGTCAAAACGCTGAGGAGAAGAGGTACGTTTTCTCTCCTGAGAGGTCTGCCTCCGCCACAGTAACAGCGATAGCATTCATAAAGCTCATCACACTGACTGTAGAAATGATGACCTTCTTTTACTCCATTGCTTCACTCTGCTTCCTCCTCAGCGACCAATGGGTGAACAGAGGAGTCAGCAGCATCTTATTGTTTATATGGGTCATCTGCCACTTTGGAAAGCAATAATGAAGTGTAATAATGCACCACGCCATTAGGGCTCATTTTGTGTTTAGTTCTGCTTTATTGCTCATTTATATAAAGTCATCACTCATAACGTGCAGCTCTCCTTCTGAGGTGAGCGGCCTGTCGTTTCTCGTTAACACCACGACACTGAGGGGGTTCAGGATTGAAATGCTTCAGAAACCTGGGGGACTTTTTAGATGTAACACCATGCTGGAAGGGTTAGGGTTATATCTGCTTCTCTGTAGAACATCAACAGAAAGCTCCAATGTGACTGAAGCAGGAAGTGATGAGTGGGCATTAGTATATATGGGTAGAGACAAAGGGAGAAGGTGGAGCTCTGCATGGTTTCTCTCTGGGAAGATTAGAGAAGAAGAGGAGGAAGAGGAGGAGGAGGAAGAGGAGGAGAAGGTGGAGCTCTGCATGGTTCTCTCTGGGAAGATTAGAGAAGAAGAGGATGAAGAGGAGGAGGAGGAAGAGGAGGAGAAGGTGGAGCTCTGCATGGTTCTCTCTGGGAAGATTAGAGAAGAAGAGGAGGAAGAGGAGGAGGAGGAAGAGGAGGAGAAGGTGGAGCTCTGCATGGTTCTCTCTGGGAAGATTAGAGAAGAGATAGGAGGAAGAGGAGGAGGAGGAAGAGGAGGAGAAGGTGGAGCTCTGCATGGTTCTCTCTGGGAAGATTAGAGAAGAAGAGGAGAAGAGGAGGGAGGAGAAGAGGAGGAGAAGGTGGAGCTCTGCATGGTTCTCTCTGGGAAGATTAGAGAAGAAGAGGAGGAAGAGGAGGATGAGAAGAGGAGGAGGAAGAGGAGGAGGAAGAGGAGGAGAAGGTGGAGCTCTGCATGGTTCTCTCTGGGAAGATTAGAGAAGAAGAGGAGGAAGAGGAGGAGGAGGAAGAGGAGGAGAAGGTGGAGCTCTGCATGGTTCTCTCTGGAAGATTAGAGAAGAAGAGGAGGAAGAGGAGAAGGAGGAGGAAGAGGAGGAGAAGGTGGAGCTCTGCATGGTTCTCTCTGGGAAGATTAGAGAAGAAGAGGAGGAAGAGGAGAAGAGAGGAGGAAGAGGAGGAGAAGGTGGAGCTCTGCATGGTTCTCTCTGGGAAGATTAGAGAAGAAGAGGAGGAAGAGGAGGAGGAGGAAGAGGAGGAGAAGGTGGAGCTCTGCATGGTTCTCTCTGGGAAGATTAGAGAAGAAGAGGAGGAAGAGGAGGAGGAGGAAGAGGGAGGAGAAGGTGGAGCTCTGCATGGTTCTCTCGGGGAAGATTAGAGAAGAAGAGGAGGAAGAGGAGGATGAGGAAGAGGAGGAGGAGGAAGAGGAGGAGAAGGTGGAGCTCTGCATGGTTCTCTCTGGGAAGATTAGAGAAGAAGAGGAGGAAGAGGAGGATGAGGAAGAGGAGGAGGAGGAAGAGGAGGAGAAGGTGGAGCTCTGCATGGTTCTCTCTGGGAAGATTAGAGAAGAAGAGGAGGAAGAGGAGGATGAGGAAGAGGAAGAGGAGGAAGAGGAGGAGAAGGTGGAGCTCTGCATGGTTCTCTCTGTGAAGATTAGAGAAGAAGAGGAGGAAGAGGAGGATGAGGAAGAGGAGGAGGAGGAAGAGGAGGAGAAGGTGGAGCTCTGCATGGTTCTCTCTGGGAAGATTAGAGAAGAAGAGGAGGAAGAGGAGGAGAATGTGGAGCTCTGCATGGTTCTCTCTGTGAAGATTAGAGAAGAAGAGGAGGAAGAGGAGGATGAGGAAGAGGAGGAGGAAGAGGAGGAGAAGGTGGAGCTCTGCATGGTTCTCTCTGTGAAGATTAGAGAAGAAGGAGGAAGAGGAGGATGAGGAAGAGGAGGAGGAAGAGGAGGAGAAGGTGGAGCTCTGCATGGTTCTCTCTGTGAAGATTAGAGAAGAAGAGGAGGAAGAGGAGGATGAGGAAGAGGAGGAGGAGGAGAGAGAAGGTGGAGCTCTGCATGGTTCTCTCTGTGAAGATTAGAGAAGAAGAGGAGGAAGAGGAGGATGAGGAAGAGGAGGAGGAAGCGGAAGAGGAAGAGGAGAGAGGGGGAAGAGGAGGAGGAAGAGGAGGAGGAGAAAGAGGAAGAGGAGGAGGAAGAGGAGCAGGAGGAAGAGGAGGAGTGGAGCTCTGCATGGTTCTCTCTGTGAAGATTCGAGAAGAAGAGGAGGAAGAGGAGGAGGAGGAAGAGGAGGAGAAGGTGGAGCTCTGCATGGTTCTCTCTGGAAGATTAGAGAAGAAGAGGAGGAAGAGGAGGATGAGGAAGAGGAGGAGGAGGAAGAGGAGGAGAAGGTGGAGCTCTGCATGGTTCTCTCTTTTGAAGATTAGAGAAGAAGAGGAGGAAGAGGAGGATGAGGAAGAGGAGGAGGAAGAGGAGGAGAAGGTGGAGCTCTGCATGGATCTCTCTGTGAAGATAGAGAAGAAGAGGAGGAATAGAGGATGAGGAATAGGAGAGGAAGGAGAGGAAGAGGAGGAGGAAGGGAGGAGAGAAAGAGGAAGAGGAGGAGGAAGAGGAGCAGGAGGAAGAGGAGGAGGTGGAACTCTGCATGGTTCTCTCTGTGATATTAGAGAAGAAGAGGAGAAGAGGAGGAAGAAGAGGTGGAGGAGGAAGAGGAAGAGGAGGAGGAAGAGGAGGGCAGGAAGAAGGAGGAGTGGAGCTCTGCATGGTTCTCTCTGTGAAGATTAAGAAGAAGAGAGGAAGAGGAGGAAGAGAGGATAGGAGGATAGAGGAAGGGAGGAGGAAGAGAGCAGGCCCCTGCCCCTGCCCGTGCCCCCCCCCCGCCCCCGCCCCCCCCCCCCCTGCCCCCGCCCCCGCCCCTGCCCCTGCCCCCGCCTCGACGTCAGCGTGACGTATGCGGTGCTTTTCTCTAGCCGAGAATTTTTTTGGTGCTTGAAAGGAACCGGATTCCGAGCTAAGAGGCGGCTCCGCTGCGTGTGAACGGAAAACCCGATGCTTTTCAAGCTCCAGCTCCGCAACCCGCCCTGAAACACGTTGGTGTGAAGAGGTATCTGTGAAGATTAGAAGAGAAGGAGGAAGAGGAGGAAAAGAGGAGGAGGAGGGAGAGGAAGAGGACGAAGATGAAGATGAGGAGGAAGAGGCTCTTGATTGATGACAGCGAGCTGCTGGGTTGAAAGCTGTCCACAGATAAGACTGCAGGGTGATTAACAGAAAGAGAGGAAGTGCCAGGCAGAATAAATGTCATCAAACTGTCCCAGCGTCCAATAATGAGTCCAGAAGAAGAAAGAGAGAGAGAGGAGCTGGTGGAGGGAGGAAGAGAGGATAAAGATAGAGAGAGGAAGATAGAGAGAGACAGATGGAGAAGGAAGAGAGAGATAAAGATAGAGAGAGGAAGAGAGAGATGAAGATGAGAGAGAGGAAGAGAGAGATGAAGATAGAGAGAGGAAGAGAAGATGAAGATAGAGAGAGGAAATAGAGAGAGAAGATAGAAAGAGACAGATGAGAGAGACAGATAGAGAGAGGAAGATAGAGAGAGACAGATAGAGAGAGGAAGATTGAGAGAGACAGATAGAGAGAGGAAGATAGAGAGAGACAGATAGAGAGAGGAATATAAGAGAGGAATATAGAGAGAGACAGATAGAGGGAGGAAGATAGAGAGAGACAGATAGAGATGAAGATAGAGAGAGACAGATAGAGAGAGACAGATAGAGAGAGACAGATCGAGAGAGGGATAGAGAGAGGAAGATAGAGAGAGACAGATAGAGAGAGGAAGATAGAGAGAGGAGATAGAGAGAGGAAGATAGAGAGAGACAGATAGGAGAGACAGATAGAGAGAGACAGATAGAGAGAGACAGATAGAGAGAGGAAGATAGAGAGAGACAGATAGAGAGAGACAGATAGAGAGAGACAGATAGAGAGAGACAGATAGAGAGAGACAGATAGGAGAGGAAGATAGAGAGAGACAGATAGAGAGAGACAGATAGAGAGAGACAGATAGAGAGAGGAAGATAGAGAGAGACAGATAGAGAGAGGAAGATAGAGAGAGACAGATAGAGAAGACAGATAGAGAGAGACAGATAGAGAGAGACGATAGAGAGAGACAGATAGAGAGAGGAAGATAGAGAGAGACAGATAGAGAGAGACAGATAGAGAGAGACAGATAGAGAGAGGAAGATAGAGAGAGACAGATAGAGAGAGACAGATAGAGAGAGGAAGATAGAGAGAGACAGATAGAGAGAGACAGATAGAGAGAGACAGATAGAGAGAGACAGATAGAGAGAGGCAGATAGAGAGAGAGATAGAGAGAGACAGATAGAGAGAGACAGATAGAGAGAGGAAGATAGAGAGAGACAGATAGAGAGAGGAAGATAGAGAGAGACAGATAGAAGAGACAGATAGAGATTTTTTGATTTTTAAAAAACACTTTTATTTAGATTTTCAACAAACAATGAAACTATTTGCCTACATACATTGAGAGAAGAATTCCCCTTTTATCTCACACAAAGACAGAGTTAAAGGAAATCTAAAACCTGCAGTCACTCGTTTCTTTACCAAAGATAAAGACATGTTAATGAGTTGCTGACCGGCTGCACTGTTTCTTTCTTTTTCCTGCTTTTGTAGATTGATATTTTTGCTGCCCCACAATAAAATTCAACAGTTCCCTGCATTCTGTTTCTTGGAGCCAGCCCCAACAATAAAAGCAGTCTCTGTAAAAACCTCCCCACAGTCTAAAAACACAGTTTTTAAAACATTAAAGAGAGGCTTCAGTCTGTGACAGTCCAGGTAGCAGTGTGCGATTGTCTCTTTGTCGGTGCAGGACGGACCCTCGGAGGACACGGTGGGGTTTATTTTCCACACAAAGGCATTAACGCCCAGGGCCCCGTGGAGGATCCTCCACTGCAGGTCTCCTGACCTCTTGTTCAGTGGAGGATCCTCCACTGCAGGTCTCCTGACCGCTCGTTCAGTGGAGGATCCTCCACTGCAGGTCTCCTGACCGCTTGTTCAGTGGAGGATCCTCCACTGCAGGTCTCCTGACCGCTCGTTCAGTGGAGGATCCTCCACTGCAGGTCTCCTGACCGCTCGTTCAGAGGAGGATCCTCCACTGCAGGTCTCCTGACCGCTCGTTCAGTGGAGGATCCTCCACTGCAGGTCTCCTGACCGCTCGTTCAGTGGAGGATCCTCCACTGCAGGTCTCCTGACCGCTCGTTCAGTGGAGGATCCTCCACTGCAGGTCTCCTGACCGCTCGTTCAGTGGAGGATCCTCCACTGCAGGTCTCCTGACCGCTTGTTCAGTGGAGGATCCTCCACTGCAGGTCTCCTGACCGCTTGTTCAGTGGAGGTTTGTAGAAGAGCCTCCATACTGGCTCACAGCCCCCCGGGACGTTAAGCCTCTCTTTCCACACCGTGTCTCTTAGTTTCTGTTTGTTCAGGGCCAGAGTGCAGAGTCTATAAAAACCTTTTCCATTCTGCATCTGAATGTCTGCATGAGTTCTGGGTTTTAGTCCATCCTGGTCTGCTAAAATCCCAATGTCTGGAAAAGGGTCCCCTTCGTCAGGGGTTTCTTCTCTGTTAGAGTACTCCCGCAGCATCTCCATCTCATCATCAGTTAGCCTCTGAATCCACTCGTTCAGGATGGTTCTGGTGTGGCGGGCCGACTTCAGGCCGAGCAGAGAGGCCACGGCCTCGGTGTTGTGGAGTCCAGGACCTGCAGCATCCACGATGTTCCTCAGCTTCACGACCCCAACGGACCGAAGCCTCTCAGAGAGTGCAGGTCTGCTGCTGTCCTGGACGTCCAGCCGGGCCCCCCACACCAGAGGCTCTTCCAGGAGCCAGAACAGAGATGCTGCGGGACCCACTCTGGCCCATTTAAAAAGTGTCCATACTTTAAAAAGTCCTTTGTAAAACGGAGGCAAAACACACACACGAGTAAAATCACAGTTTGTTAAAAACAATGACGCATCCAAACCCAGGCCTGCTACCCCCCTTAAGATGGTGCTGGCTACCGGCCTCCAGACGACATCATCGTTTCCTGTCAGGTATCTTTGTAAAAACTGTAGTTTAAAAGCAGCTGCTCGACTCTCTAGGTGCACCAACCCTTGCCCCCCCTCTTCTTTTGGTAGGTACAGCGTGCACTGAGGAACCCAGTGCAACTTATCCCAAAAGAAATTTAAAATAATAATTTGCAACTTCTTTAAAAGACCAGCAGGGGGTCCACACACTTGAGCTTATGCCAGAGGCTGGATGCTATCAGGTTGTTGATGACCAGCACCCTGCCTCTGTAGGACATGTGGGGAAGCATCCAGCGCCACTTGTTGAGTTTCCCCTCCACCTTTCCTAGAACTCCTTCCCAGTTTTTCCCCAGTGTGACCTCATCTCCAAGATGGACTCCCAGATATTTTAGGCCACCCTTCTTCCATGTCAACCCACCAGGGAGTTGAGGGAGGCCACCAGTCCACTCCCCCACTGCTAGGGCCTCACTTTTGGCCCAGTTGACTTTCGCAGAGGAGAGCTTTTGGAAAGTGTCCACTACCTGCCCTAGCTTTAAAACATCCTGTTGATTTTTTATAAAAACAATGATGTCGTCTGCATAGGCCGATAAAATCAAACGTGTATTAAAACCAGGTAAAACAGGCCCTCATTAAAAGAGCGGATATTGTGTAGCATGGGCTCTATTGCCAGTGTGCGTTACGGCCTAGAGATATTGGACCCCAAAGCAAAAGACTTAGAGAGAGAGATGGTCAAAAACAAACGTTTATTTCAAGCAGAGGCACAGAAAACGGCAGTGGAGGCAGGAAGCTGGCTGGCACGGAGACGTCAGAAAACAGGAGGCAAAATCCAGGCAAAGAGATCACAGGGACGAGGAGAGCAGCGAGACACACCAGAGGGTCGAACACAAAGGAATGATCTGACAGGGAAGTGGCAAGAGGACCGGGCTTTTATATCAACAGGTGAAGAGGTGAGTGGAAACAGGTGTGCCTCGTCTGCTGCTGGAGGAGCCAGCCAACACCCTGTCACACACCAGCCCTGCAGAGGAAAACAGAGATGGGAAGGGGGAGACAGAAGAAAACACAAACAAAGCACAAAACAAAACCAAAACTAAACAGAATCGTCACAATGTGTACAACATACCTGACATCGAGAGCAGCCTTGTCTTATCCCCCTGGTCACATTAAAGGGTCTAGAAAGACCACCATTTATCTTAAGCACACTCTCAATGTTCACATACATCACCTTGATCTTGGCGATGAAGCCCGGGCAGAGGCCGAACCTCTCCAGCACCTTCCACAGGTAACGGTGCTCAACCCGGTCCAAAGCCTTTTCCTGGTCCAATGAAACCAGACCAGTGTCCAAACCCAATGAACCAGAGACTTCCAAAATATCTCCAATTAGTGACACATTGTCAACAATTGACCTGCCGGGCACACAGTAGGTCTGAGTCCGGTCTACCACCTGGTCCATCACCTTCCTCAGCCTGGAGGACAGGGCCCTGGACAGCAGCTTGTAGTCGGTGCACAGCAGAGAGACGGGCCTCCAGTTCTTGATTTCCTGTAAGTCACCTTTTTTCGGAAGGAGGGTTAAAACAGCTCTTCTGCAGCTCAGAGGGAGGAAAGAGTCATTCAAACTTTCATTCAAAAGGTCCATTAGATCCTCTTTTAAAAAGTCCCAAAATGTCTTGTAAAACTCTGGGGGGAGGCCATCTATTCCAGGGGCCTTCCCCCCTGCATGCTCTTGAGTGCTGCACACAGTTCCTCCTCAGTCAGGGGCCCGTCCAGCTCTTCGTTTGTCTCTTCAGAGACTGTTGGTAGGCCCCTGCAGAACAGATTAAACCCTCCATCATCTTCGGTGTACTCACTGGTGAAGAGGTCGCAGTAGAAGTCCACCGCTCTCTGCCGGATCTGGCTGTTTCCTGTCAGCTGCTGTCCTCCTGCTGTCCTCAGAGCGTGGATCAGCCTGCCCTGCCCGTTCTTCTTCTCCAGACTGAAGAAGTACTTTGTGGGTGAATCCATCATGGAAGCGCTCTGGAATCGGGACCGGACCAGCGCCCCCTGTGCTCTAGAACCCAGCAGGTCTGCCAAAATGGCTTTTTTAGAATTTAGGTCTTCAATACAACCTGGATTTCCTGTGGACTCAGCAAAGCTCTGCAGTTCCACTATTTCCGTCTCCAGGTCTCTCATAGAATGTTCCTACTTCTCTCTCTCTTTATTACCTCAGATTGTATAGAAGTCTATGAGGAAATGTTCCTACTTCTCTCTCTCTTTATTAAATCAGATTGTAGAGAAGTCTATGAGAACATGTTCCTACTTCTCTCTATCTTTATTACCTCAGATTGTATAGAAGTCTATGAGGAAATGTTCCTACTTCTCTCTTGATTTATTACCTCAGATTGTATAGAAGTCTAAGAGAAAATGTTCCTGCTTCTCTCTCTCTTTATTAAATCAGATTGTAGAGAAGTCTATGAGAACATATTCCTACTTCTCTCTCTCTTTATTACCTCAGATTGTAGAGAAGTCTATGAGAACATGTTCCTACTTCTCTCTATCTTTATCACCTCAGATTGTATAGAAGTCTATGAAAAAATGTTCCTACTTCTCTCTCTCTTTATTACCTCAGATTGAATAGAAGTCTATGAAAAATGTTCCTACTTCTCTCTCTCTTTATTACCTCAGATTGTAGAGAAGTCTATGAGAAAATGTTCCTACTTCTCTCTCTCTTTATCACCTCAGATTGTATAGAAGTCTATGAGAACATGTTCCTACTTCTCTCTTGATTTATTACCTCAGATTGTATAGAAGTCTATGAGAAAATGTTCCTACTTCTCTCTCTCTCTCTTTATTACCTCAGATTGTATAGAAGTCTAAAATGTTCCTACTTCTCTCTTGATTTATTACCTCCTATAATAGAGAAGTCTATGAGAAAATGTTCCTACTTCTCTCTCTGTTTATTACCTCAGATTGTAGAGAAGTCTATGAGAACATGTTCCTACTTCTCTCTTGATTTATTACCTCAGATTGTATAGAAGTCTATGAGAAAATGTTCCTACTCTCTCTCTCTTTATTACCTCAGATTGTATAGAAGTCTATGAGAAGATGTTCCTACTTCTCTCTCTCTTTATTACCTCATATTGTATAGAAGTCTATGAGTAAATGTTCCTACTTCTCTCTTTATTACCTCAGATTGTATAGAAGTCTATGAGAAGATGTTCCTACTTCTCTCTCTCTTTTACCTCATATTGTAGAGAAGTCTATGAGTAAATGTTCCTACTTCTCTCTTTATTACCTCAGATTGTATAGAAGTCTATGAGGACATTTTCCTACTTCTCTCTCTCTTTATTACCTCAGATTGTATAGAAGTCTATGAGAAAATGTTCCTACTTCTCTCTCTTTATTACCTCAGATTGTAGAGAAGTCTATGAGAAAATGTTCCTACTTCTCTCTCTCTTGATTTATTACCTCAGATTGTATAGAAGTCTATGAGAAATGTTCCTACTTCTCTCTCTCTTTATTACCTCAGATTGTAGAGAAGTCTATGAGAAAATGTTCCTACTTCTCTCTCTCTTTATTACCTCAGATTGTATGGAAGTCTATGAGGAAATGTTCCTACTTCTCTCTTGATTTATTACCTGAGATCATAGAGAAGTCTATGAGGAAATGTTCCTACTTCTCTCAGTCTTTTATTACCTCGGATTGTATAGAAGTGTCAGGGTTTCGGAACAGGTAGGACCCAAATGCAGAATACCAAAAAACGTAAAAAGGTCTATGAACCAAAAGCGAGCTTTATTTCAAATGCTGGAGAACAAAACATGGCATGAAAACTCACAGGTAGCATGGAGGGAGACAGGAAGACAAACAATGAACCGACAGGGGAAACAGGGAAAGACAAGACTAAATACAGGAAGGGGTAATCACGAGACGAGAAACAGCCGGCAGGGGAGGAGAAACACAAGGGCAACAGGTGAACACAATCAGACACACCAGGGAAACTGACGACAGGGAGGAAAACACAGGGAGAAGGACCAGACAAGAGACAGGGAGGAAAACACAGGGAGAAGGACCAGACAAGAGACAGGGAGGAACACACAGGGAGAAGGACCAGACAAGAGACAAGGAGGAAAAACAGGGAGAAGGACCAGACAAGAGACAGGGAGGAAAACACAGGGAGAAGGACCAGACAAGAGACAGGGAGAACAGAACATCAAACAAACCCCAAAACACAACACACAACACCCAAATCGTGACATAACCCCCCCTCAAGGGACGGACTCCAGACGTCCCCACACAAAGTCCATATTTCCAAAAGGGTGGGTGGAGGGGGTCCGGAGGACGGGTCTGGACCGACAGCCCGGAGGCACGGCAGAGGACCAGAAAGAGGTCTCGGGCGGACGGCCCGGGGGCAAGGCAGAGTTCAAGGACGGGGACTCGGGCGGACGGCCCGGGTGCAAGGCAGAGGAACAGGAGGTGGTCTCGGGCGGACGGCCCCGGGCAAGGCAGAGGACAGGAGGTGGTCTCGGGCGGACGGCCCGGGGGCAAGGCAGAGGACCAGGAGGTGGTCTCGGGCGGACGGCCCGGGTGCAAGGCAGAGTTCAAAAAGGGGTGAAGACCACAGCGGGCGAACTCAGGGGACCGGACACGAGGTGGAAGGCAGCGGCTGGAAGAGTCAGGGGGCCGGGCCCGAGGGCGAAGGCCGCGGCTGGAAGAGTCAGGGGGCCGGGCCCGAGGGCGAAGGCCGCGGCTGGAAGAGTCAGGAGGCCGGGCCCGAGGGCGAAGGCCGCGGCTGGGGGACCCAGGAGGACGGGCCCGAGGGCGAACAAGAAGGCGGCGACGGGACAGCTCCGGAGGACGGGCAGGAAGGCCACACGGGACAGCTCCGGAGGACGGGCAGGAAGGCGCCTCCGGGACAGCCCAGGAGGCCGGGCAGGACCCGGCGCCGGCCGGACAGGAACCGGAGCCGACCGGACAGGCGTAGACGGGATCCTGGACATGACATGGGCTGGTGTCAATGGGACCCCGGATGGAGCAAGGGCTGGTGTCGACTGGACCCCCAACGGAACAGGACCCAGAGTTCGCAGGACCCCCGATGGAACAGGTGTCGGCGGAACCTCCAACAGGACAGGACACAGAGTTGGCAGGACCCCCAGTGGAACAGGTGTCGGCGGGACCTCCAACGACACAGGACATGGAGTTGGCAGGACCCTCAGCGGAACCCCCAACGACACAGGACATGGAGTTGGCAGGACCCTCAGCGGAACCCCCAACGACACAGGACAAGGAGTTGGCAGGACCCCCGGCAGAAGAGTAGTCGGCGGACCTCCAACGGCACAGGACATAGGGTTGGCAGGACCCCGGCAGAAGAGTAGTCGGCGGGACCTCCAACGGCACAGGACATAGGGTTGGCAGGACCCCCGGCAGAAGAGTAGTCGGCGGGACCTCCAACGGCACAGGACATAGGGTTGGCAGGACCCCCGGCAGAAGAGTAGTCGGCGGGACCTCCAACGGCACAGGACATAGGGTTGGCAGGACCCCGGCAGAAGAGTAGTCGGCGGGACCCCCAACGGGACAGGACATAGGGTTGGCAGGATCCCCGGCAGAAGAGTAGTCGGCGGAACCCCCAACGGGACAGGACATGGAGTTGGCAGGACCCCGGCAGAAGAGTAGTCGGCGGGACCTCCAACGGGACAGGACATGGAGTTGGCAGGACCCCCGGCAGAAGAGTAGTCGGCGGGACCTCCAACGGGACAGGACATGGAGTTGGCAGGACCCCCGGCAGAAGAGTAGTCGGCGGGACCTCCAACGGCACAGGACATAGGGTTGGCAGGACCCCCGGCAGAAGAGTAGTCGGCGGGACCCCCAACGGGACAGGACATAGGGTTGGCAGGACCCCCGGCAGAAGAGTAGTCGGCGGGGCCCCCAACGGGACAGGACATGGAGTTGGCAGGACCCCCAGCGGAACCTCCAACGGACCAGGACATTGGGTAGGGACTTGAGAGGGGACTCGAGAGGTGACTTGAAAGGGGACTTGAGACGGAACTCGAGAGGAAACTCGAGAGGGAACTCGAGAGGAGACTCGAGAGGTGACTTGAGAGGGAACTCGAGAGGAGACTAGAGAAGGACTTGAGAGGGAACTCGAGAAGAGACTCGAGAGGGGACTTGAGAGGGACTCGAGAGGGACTCGAGAAGGGACTTGAGAGGAGACTCGAGAGACTCGAGAGGGACTCGAGAGAAGACTCTAGAGGGGACTTGGAAGGGGACTTGAGAGGGAACTCGAGAGGGGACTTCAGAGGGAACTTGAGAGGAGACTCGAGAGGGGACTGGAGAAGGAACTTGAGAAAGACTCGAGAGGGAACTTGAGAGGGACTTGAGAGGGAACTCGAGAGGACTAGAGAAGGAACTTGAGAGGGAACTCGAGAAGAGACTCGAGAGGGACTTGAGAGGGGACTCGAGAGGGACTCGAGAGGGAACTCGAGAAGAGACTCGAGAGGGGACTTGAGAGGGAACTCGAGAGAAGACTCGAGAGGGGACTTGAGAGGGAACTTGAGTAGGGACTGGAGTTGGGACTAGAGAAGGGACTGGAGATGGGATTTGAGATGGGACTCGAAAGGGGACTTGAGTCGGCCGGTATGTCGACAGGACACGAGGGGCTGGCGTCGGCCGGAGAGCCAACAGGAGACGAGGAGCTGGAGTCGGCCGGTACGCCGACAGGACAGGGGGAGCTGGCGTCGGCCTGAGAGCCAACAGGTGACGAGGAGCCGGAGTCGGGACCATGGCTGCTGCGTCCGGTACTGGAGCCGGAACCAAGGCTTGTGGGGCCGGAGCTGGGGCCGGAACCATGGCTGCTGGGGCCGGCACTGGAGTCGGAACCATGGCTGCTGGGCACGGAACTGGGGCCGGAACCATGGCCGTATGGGCCGGTTCTGGAGCAGGGACCATGGCTGCTGGGCACGGAACCGGAACACGAACCATGGCTGTGTGGGATGGTACTGGAGCACGGTACCATGGCTGTGTGGGCCGGCACTGGAGCACGGAACCATGGCTGCTGGAACCGCAACTGGGGTCGGAACCATGGCTGTTGGGGCCGGAACTGGGGCCGGAACCATGGCTGCTGGGGCCGGAACTGGGTCCGGAACCATGGCTACTGGGGCACCGGCTGGAATCCTGGCCTTACGTCTCCTAGAGACCTTTTGGAGGCTCCGTGGACCTCCTGAGGCAAGGCGGGATCCCAAGAAGGGGTTTGAGGCTTGAGGCTGGTACTCAGGGCTGCTTGTAAAAAGCTTAAGCCACTCGGGCAACAAGCTCCAGAGCCAGGGCTTGTTGGCCACCTCCAGGCGTACCTCCTTCAGGGTAGCCTCCTTGGCCGCTCTGGATGAGACTCTCATCCACTTGTGAAAATTGTACTCAGGAGTGTACATCAGCGGATCCAACTCTTCAGGGGAAAAAACTGCTGGGTCCAAAATGGGTCGGTTCATTCTGTCAGGGTTTCGGAACAGGTAGGACCCAAATGCAGAATACCAAAAAACATAAAAAGGTCTAAGAACCAAAAGCGAGCTTTATTTCAAAAGCTGGAGAACAAAACATGGCATGAAAACTCACAGGTAGCATGGAGGGAGACAGGAAGACAAACAATGAACCGACAGGGGAACACAGGGAAAGACAAGACTAAATACAGGAAGGGGTAATCACGAGACGAGAAACAGCCGGGCAGGGGAGGAGAAACACAAGGGCAACAGGTGAACACAATCAGACAATCAGACACACCAGGGAAACTAAGACAGGGAGGAAACACAGGGAGAAGGACCAGACAAGAGACAGGGAGGAAAACACAGGGAGAAGGACCAGACAAGAGACAGGGAGGAAAACACAGGGAGAAGGACCAGACAAGAGACAGGGAGGAAAACACAGGGAGAAGGACCAGACAAGAGACAGGGAGGAAAACACAGGGAGAAGGACCAGACAAGAGACAAGGAGGAACACACAGGGAGAAGGACCAGACAAGAGACAGGGAGGAAAACACAGGGAGAAGGACCAGACAAGAGACAGGGAGGAAAACACAGGGAGAAGGACCAGACAAGAGACAGGAGGAAACACAGGGAGAAGGACCAGACAAGAGACAGGGAGGAACACACAGGGAGAAGGACCAGACAAGAGACAGGGAGGAAAACACAGGGAGAAGGACCAGACAAGAGACAAGGAGGAACACACAGGGAGAAGGACCAGACAAGACAGAGGAGGAACACACAGGGAGAAGGACCAGACAAGAGACAGGGAGGAACACACAGGGAGAAGGACCAGACAAGAGACAGGGAGGAAAACAGGGAGAAGGACCAGACAAGAGACAGGAGGAAAACACAGGGAGAAGGACCAGACAAGAGACAGGGAGGAAACACAGGGAGAAGGACCAGACAAGAGACAGGGAGGAAACACAGGGAGAAGGACCAGACAAGAGACAGGGAGGAAAACACAGGGAGAAGGACCAGACAAGAGACAGGGAGGAACACACAGGGAGAAGGACCAGACAGAGACAGGGAGGAAAACACAGGGAGAAGGACCAGACAAGAGACAGGGAGGAACACACAGGGAGAAGGACCAGACAAGAGACAGGGAGGAAAACACAGGGAGAAGGACCAGACAAGAGACAGGGAGGAAAACACAGGGAGAAGGACCAGACAAGAGACAGGGAGGAAAACACAGGGAGAAGGACCAGACAAGAGACAGGGAGGAAAACACAGGGAGAAGGACCAGACAAGAGACAGGGAGGAAACACAGGGAGAAGGACCAGACTAGAGACAGGGAGGAAAACACAGGGAGAAGGACCAGACTAGAGACAGGGAGGAAAACAGGGAGAAGGACCAGACAAGAGACAGGGAGGAAAACACAGGAGAAGGACCAGATAAGAGACAGAACAGAACATCAAAACAAACCCAAAACTCAACACACAACACCCAACGTGACAAGAAGTCTATGAGGAAATGTTCCTACTTCTCTCTCTCTTTATTACCTCAGATTGTAGAGAAGTCTATGAGGAAATGTTCCTACTTCTCTCTCTCTTTATTACCTCAGATTGAATAGAAGTCTCTGAAAAATGTTCCTACTTCTCTCTCTCTTTATTACCTCAGATTGTATAGAAGTCTATGAGAACATTTCCCATTATGTAGTTTCCAGTCTGTTTAAACACATCTTGATGTTTTGTTAGTAAACGATGATCCCATGCTTGAGGGCGGAGCTACCTGTGATTGACAGGTTGATACCATGCTGTTGTTTTTTAGTCTTTGGTCATTTGTAGTTCCAGAGACACTAAGTAAAGAGAACTCAAAACAAAGCCCTGATTTCACTGCGCGGTTTCAACCCAGAGTAGAGAGATAGTTTCTGATGGTCGTTGTCCCGAGGCGACAAAGTGTCTGTTGTCTTTGTGTCGTGACCTTTGACCCAGACCGGCTCACAGACCCTGGGATTGGACGGCATGGCGTCTGACCCCCGAACACAAAGCATGGCTGCACATTCCTCCTCGCCAAGGTCAAGAATGTTTGTGTCCGACTTTATCGCTGAGTCTTCATCTCTATAACCTCTGTAACCTCTGTGACCTCTGTGACCTCTGTGACCTCTGTGACCTCTGTGACCTCTGACCCTGCATTTCTAAAGCTCTCTCTATACGAGCTTCTCATAAGTCTTTCATTACTGTCCCTTTAACACTTACATCTCTTTACTGTCTGTTTCCTGTCTTTTACCTCCCTCTCCTCTTCCTCCTCCCATCACTCCCCCCTCTCCTCTTCCTCCTCCCATCACTCCCCCCTCTCTTCTTCCTCCTCCCATCACTCCCCCCTCTCTTCTTCCTCCTCCCATCACTCCCCCCCTCTCTTCTTCCTCCTCCCATCACTCCCCCCTCTCTTCTTCCTCCTCCCATCACTCCCCCCTCTCCTCTTCCTCCTCCCATCACTCCCCCTCTCTTCTTCCTCCTCCCATCACTCCCCCCTCTCCTCTGCCTCCTCCCATCACTCCCCCCTCTCTTCTCTCCTCCTCCCATCACTCCCCTCTCTTCTTCCTCCTCCCATCACTCCCCCCTCTCTTCTCCTCCTCCCATCACTCCCCCTCTCTTCTTCCTCCTCCCATCACTCCCCCCTCTCTTCTTCCTCCTCCCATCACTCCCCCCTCTCTTCTTCCTCCTCCCATCACTCCCCCCTCTCCTCTTCCTCCTCCCATCACTCCCCCCTCTCTTCTTCCTCCTCCCATCACTCCCCCTCTCTTCTTCCTCCTCCCATCACTCCCCCCTCTCCTCTTCCTCCTCCCATCACTCCCCTCCCCCCTCTCTTCTCCTCCTCCATCACTCCCCCTCTCTTCTTCCTCCTCCCATCACTCCCCCCTCTCTTCTTCCTCCTCCCATCACTCCCCCCTCTCCTCTTCCTCCTCCCATCACTCCCCCCTCTCCTCTTCCTCCTCCCATCACTCCCCTCTCCTCTTCCTCCTCCTCCATCACTCCCTCCTCTCCTCTTCCTCCTCCCATCACTCCCCCTCTCCTCTTCCTCCTCCCATCACTCCCCCCTCTCCTCTTCCTCCTCCCATCACTCCCTCCTCTCCTCTTCCTCCTCCCAACACTCCCCCCTCTCCTCTTCCTCCTCCCATCACTCCCTCCTCTCCTCTTCCTCCCATCACTCCCTCCTCTCCTCTTCCTCCTCCCATCACTCCCCCCTCTCCTCTTCCTCCTCCCATCACTCCCCCCTCTCCTCTTCCTCCTCCCATCACTCCCTCCTCTCCTCTTCCTCCTCCCAACACTCCCCCTCTCCTCTTCCTCCTCCCATCACTCCCTCCTCTCCTCTTCCTCCTCCCATCACTCCCTCTCCTCTCCTCTTCCTCCTCCCAACACTCCCCCCTCTCCTCTTCCTCCTCCCAACACTCCCCCTCTCCTCTTCCTCCTCCCAACACTCCCCCCTCTCCTCTTCCTCCCATCACTCCCTCCTCTCCTCTTCCTCCCATCACTCCCTCCTCTTCTCTTCTCTTCCTCCCAACATCTCCTTTTTGTTCTGTTCCCATCATGCATCACCCTCTGGGAGCCAATCATCTGCTCCGATCCAGCTCCAGGTTTCCTCTGCAGAGCGGTCAGGTTTGGGTTTCTGTGCTACGAAGACACACACAACTACACATAGACACAACTACACAACTACACACCTACACAACTACACAACTACACATAGACACAACTACACATAGACACAACAACACAACTACACATACACAACTACACAACTACACAACTACATATAGACACAACTACACATAGACACAACTACACATAGACACAACTTCACAACTACACATAGACACAACTACACATACACAACTACACAACTACACATAGACACAACTACACAACTACACATAGACACAACTACACATAGACACAACTACACATAGACACAACTACACAACTACACACTACACAAATACACATAGACACAACTACACATACACAACAACACAACTACACATACACAACTACACAACTACACAACTACACATAGACACAACTACACATAGACACAACTACACATAGACACAACTACACAACTACACATAGACACAACTACACATAGACACAACTACACATAGACACAACTACACAACTACACATAGACACAACTACACATAGACACAACTACACATAGACACAACTACACATAGACACAACTACACATAGACACAACTACACATAGACACAACTACACATACACACAACTACACAACTACACAACTACACATAGACACAACTACACAACTACACATAGACACAACTACACATAGACACAACTACACATAGACACAACTACACATACACACAACTACACATACACACAACTACACATAGACACAACTACAAATAGACACAACTACACATAGACACAACTACACATAGACACAACTACACAACTACACAACTACACATACACAACTACACATAGACACAACTACACATATACACAACTACACATATAGACAACTACACATAGACACAACTACACAACTACACAACTACACATATACACAACTACACATAGACACAACTACACTACACACAACTACACATTCACACAACTACACATAGACACAACTACACATACACACAACTACAAATAGACACAACTACACATACACACAA
>JAAKFY010000174.1:227500-245000 GCA_011823955.1 Dissostichus mawsoni | reverse complement strand
TAGTGTAGTATCACTGGTGTAGTATCACTGGTGTAGTATCACTAGTGTAGTATCACTGGTGTACTATCACTGGTGTAGTGTCATTAGTGTAGTATCACTGGTGTAGTATCACTGGTGTAGTATCACTGGTGTAGTATCACTAGTGTAGTATCACTGGTGTACTATCACTGGTGTAGTGTCATTAGTGTAGTATCACTGGTGTAGTATCACTGGTGTAGTATCACTGGTGTAGTATCACTAGTGTAGTATCACTGGTGTACTATCACTGGTGTAGTGTCACTAGTGTAGTATCACTGGTGTAGTATCACTGGTGTAGTATCACTGGTGTAGTATCACTAGGTAGTATCACTGGTGTACTATCACTGGTGTAGTGTCATTAGTGTAGTATCACTGGTGTAGTATCACTGGTGTAGTATCACTGGTGTAGTATCACTAGTGTAGTATCACTGGTGTACTATCACTGGTGTAGTGTCATTAGTGTAGTATCACTGGTGTAGTATCACTGGTGTAGTATCACTCGTGTAGTATCACTGTTGTAGTATCACTGGTGTAGTATCACTGGTGTAGTATCACTGGTGTAGTATCACTAGTGTAGTATCACTGGTGTAGTATCACTAGTGTAGTATCACTAGTGTAGTATCACTGGTGTAGTATCACTAGTGTAGTATCACTGGTGTAGTATCACTAGTGTAGTATCACTAGTGTAGTATCACTGGTGTAGTATCACTGGTGTAGTATCACTGGTGTAGTATCACTGGTGTACTATCACTGGTGTAGTATCACTAGTGTAGTATCACTGGTGTAGTATCACTAGTGTAGTATCACTGGTGTAGTATCACTGGTGTACTATCACTAGTGTACTATCACTGGTGTAGTATCACTGGTGTAGTATCACTAGTGTAGTATCACTGGTGTAGTATCACTGGTGTAGTATCACTGGTGTAGTATCACTGGTGTAGTATCACTGGTGTAGTATCACTGGTGTACTATCACTGGTGTACTATCACTGGTGTAGTATCACTGGTGTAGTATCACTAGTGTAGTATCACTGGTGTAGTATCACTGGTGTACTATCACTGGTGTACTATCACTAGTGTAGTATCACTGGTGTAGTATCACTGGTGTAGTATCACTGGTGTAGTATCACTGGTGTAGTATCACTGGTGTAGTATCACTAGTGTAGTATCACTAGTGTAGTATCACTAGTGTAGTATCACTGGTGTAGTATCACTAGTGTAGTATCACTGGTGTAGTATCACTGGTGTAGTATCACTAGTGTAGTATCACTAGTGTAGTATCACTGGTGTAGTATCACTAGTGTAGTATCACTGGTGTAGTATCACTAGTGTAGTATCACTGGTGTAGTATCACTGTGTAGTATCACTAGTGTAGTATCACTAGTGTAGTATCACTAGTGTAGTATCACTGGTGTAGTATCACTGGTGTAGTATCACTAGTGTAGTATCACTGGTGTAGTATCACTGGTGTAGTATCACTAGTGTAGTATCACTGGTGTAGTATCACTAGTGTAGTATCACTGGTGTAGTATCACTGGTGTAGTATCACTAGTGTAGTATCACTGGTGTAGTATCACTAGTGTAGTATCACTGGTGTAGTATCACTAGTGTAGTATCACTGGTGTAGTATCACTAGTGTAGTATCACTGTGTAGTATCACTGGTGTAGTATCACTAGTGTAGTATCACTGGTGTGGTATCACTGGTGTAGTATCACTAGTGTAGTATCACTGGTGTACTATCACTGGTGTAGTATCACTAGTGTAGTATCACTGGTGTAGTATCACTAGTGTAGTATCACTGGTGTGGTATCACTGGTGTAGTATCACTAGTGTAGTATCACTGGTGTAGTATCACTGGTGTAGTATCACTAGTGTAGTATCACTGGTGTAGTATCACTGGTGTAGTATCACTGGTGTAGTATCACTGGTGTAGTATCACTAGTGTAGTATCACTGGTGTAGTATCACTGGTGTAGTATCACTAGTGTAGTATCACTGGTGTGGTATCACTGGTGTAGTATCACTAGTGTAGTATCACTGGTGTAGTATCACTGGTGTAGTATCACTAGTGTAGTATACACTGGTGTAGTATCACTGGTGTAGTATCACTAGTGTAGTATCACTGGTGTGGTATCACTGGTGTAGTATCACTAGTGTAGTATCACTGGTGTAGTATCACTAGTGTAGTATCACTGGTGTAGTGTCACTAGTGTTGTATCACTGGTGTAGTATCACTGGTGTACTATCACTGGTGTACTATCACTGGTGTAGTATTACTAAAACAAGTTAAAAGACTTCTGGGTAAGGAGCTTTAAAAAGTAATGTTTTCAGCCTCGACTTAAAATAACTCAGCATTTGTGAAGAAGACCTCAGGTTTTCTGGAAGTTTGTTCCATTTCGGGGGGCATAAAAACTAAAAGCAGCGTCAGAGTGTTTGGTTCTGAGCCGGGGAACAATGAGTAAGACTGGTGGCTCATAACAGAGCAGCATGTCCGACATACATTGTGTTCTCAAACCATTTAGTGCTTTATAAGTTAGCAATAACATTTTAAAATGGATTATGTAAGCTGCTGGTAGCCAGTGCAGAGATCTGAGAACTGGGTGATGTTTCTACTGTTTTTGTTTTGGTCAGGACTCTGGCTGCGGCGTTCTGGATTAGTTGATGTTTTTTAAGCAATTGTTTACAGAGACCTGTAAATACACTGTTACAGAAACCAAGCCCTAAAAAGAAATGCGTGAACTCGTTTTTCAAGGTCTTGTTGAGACGTGTTGAGAGCCAACAGAGAGTGCACATTGTTGGCATATCCAGTATGTTTAGTGTTTTGCTGTTGGGCCACATGTATTGTTCACATTTATGTTTAGTGTTTCTTTTTCGTCTTTGTTGTATAACGCCTTTTGCAGAATGCTTTGGCAATACTATGTTTAAAATGTGCTCATGCCAATAAAGCCCCTTTATATTGTATTGAGTGGAGAGCGGCTGAGTGAAGGTGAATAAAAGAGTTTCTGAGTGTGTGTGAGGAAGGCCTGATGTGTGTGAGGAATGCCTGAGTGTGTGTGAGCAGGGCTGGGTTGTAACGGAATACATGTAACGGCGTTACGTAATCAGAATACAAAAATCAAGTAACTGTATTCAGCTCGCGTTACATTTAAAAAACGAGTAATCTGATTACAGTTACTTTCGTAAACCTGAAGTGAATACATTTTGGATTACTTATTGGAATTATTGGTGGAAAGATTTCCTCACAACATTTAATATTCCTTACTAAAGGCACAGCCGAATCATCACAGCGCACAAAACCTATTACCGCCGCAGATGGACCAAAAAAGGGAGCGTTTGAAAAAAGAAATGTGCGGGTCCGCTCAGTGAAACAATAACAACGAAACATGGAGAACAAAAGTCTGCGTTTAAATCGTGTGTGTGGTTAAAACACATCAGCCTGCGGTCACTCTTTAGCCTTTCTAATGATTCTGAAGGTAAACACAGTGAAGGCGGTGGGTGAAAGGCGGTGTGTGAAAGGCGGTGTGTGAAAGGCGGTGTGTGAAAGGCACTGCGCGCTCCTCTTCTCTGAGTTAACCCTCCCGCTGCTCCTGGCGCTGCAGAGATGTCATGAGGAGAAGGAGGTTTTCCTTCTATAGAACAGCTGTGGGCAGCAGATACCGTGAGTGTCACGGACATGAATTCATAGATCAAGGCAGACTGGTGCACACACTCTCCTGTTTTGCCAATCCGGTTCTTAAACAAATATAGCTCTACACCCTGGCCGAAATGTCCTTAAAATGAAGTCCGAGTTCGACATTTTAATTCATGTCCTGCCAACTCTGGCAGGACAGAAGGCGACACGCCCGTTCTAAGCCGTGTCCCTCACTCCTCACATCCCAAGCTGCATCCCCAAAACGTTTATTATGTTGTTACATGGTTTCAGATGTTATGTTTCAGTTGTGCTCTTGATAAGCCATTAAAACAGTAAAAACACGTTCAGTTTCTTTTGCTTTTTGTGTCTCCTGTGCACCAACACATACCCATCTGTTATGGAAAAAGAATGTAATCCAAAAGTAATCTAAAAGTAATCTGATTACGTTACTTTTTAAGACACGTAATTGTAACTGTATTCGGATTACTTTCAGAGCCATGTATTCAGTAATCATTAACTGTTTACATTTACAAAGTAACCCTCCCAACCCTGTGTGTGAGGAAGGCCTGAGTGTGTGTGAGGAAGGCCTGAGTGTGTGTGAGGAAGGCCTGAGTGATGTGAAGTGATTTGCAGGATGTGTAACTCACGTCTGCAGGACTTACATTTATTCTCCTGGGTTCCCCCTCATTGAGCTCAGCTTTACAGAGGAGTAATCTTCCTCTCAGTGAACCGCTGCCTCTCTACAGTCTCTCTGGTTCTGCTTTAATTATATCTCTAGCTATTTCTGTACCATTTAGAGACCCCAGGAACATAGTTTGAAGCACCTTACATATATGTTTTGCTTAGAATCTAACAGAAATCTCAATGGTGTATTGTCATTAATGCAGGGAACTTGTTGTTGACCTAAAAGCAAAGATGCAGACACAGGTTTGAAGCACAAAGAGTCTTTACTAAAGGTTCTGATACCAAATACAGATCCAGAAAACACAATACATATCTACAGATAAGCTTACCTAATAATAATTACATAACAACATAAACATTTAACACAGTTGTCGGCGCACAACAGAGCTGTATCGTTGGTTTTCCAAGCTTCAAAGGTTGCCATCAATATATCTTTAGTGTATTGGTGTTTTTTTATCACATAGCGTGATGAATGAATTCAGATCAAATGGATGTGAGCTGTCAAACAAAGGATTTTAAAAGAGCTGAATGTGCAACACAGCTAATACGCTAAGGTATCTTCCTCTGTGTATCTCTGTATTGTCTTACATTTCTCTAGTTAAAGTTAATCAGAGACATTTCCAACATTAATTTGGCTTCTTAAGTGCATGCTCTGATTGGTCCCATTCAGTCGGCATTAATTGATAATGCTCTTTTTCATTGATTTACTTCATGGAAATAGTTGGAAACGTTAGTGGAGAAAACAACCACACAGGTTACTGTTAGGTACTAATTAAAACACATGACACAGAGGCAGCCAACAATACTGTCTGAAGCAACATGGAATACCATTGATGTTGATCTTAATAAGACACTGTTAGGTGCTAAT
This sequence comes from Dissostichus mawsoni, assembly GCA_011823955.1. Classification (NCBI taxonomy): domain Eukaryota; kingdom Metazoa; phylum Chordata; class Actinopteri; order Perciformes; family Nototheniidae; genus Dissostichus; species Dissostichus mawsoni. The sequence goes on along the minus strand of JAAKFY010000174.1, from coordinate 239,800 downwards.
TGAAACATGCAACCAGAGGCAGACAGCGCACACACATTGCTCCCACAGGAAGTGAAGAGCACCAGTTACCTAACAGCTTATATTTAGTTGTAGCAAACCATTATAACCTGCTCAACTAACGCAAAGAGTTCACAGTGGTTTCTCAGTACAGCGGTGATATGTTTAAGTTCTGTAGCTGCGTATCGTTAGCTTCCATCACGCAGCCAGGATCATCGAGTGTGAGAAGGGTCCAGCGTTATGAGAACACCATCCCATAATCAGAGTGCATTTCTCATACTTCACATCAGGATGCCCTGAAGCACTCAGAGCATTCAGTACAGATGTTGAGAGCCTGATGCACTCAGAGCATTCAGTACAGATGTTGAGAGCCTGATGCACTCAGAGCGTTCAGTACAGATGTTGAGAGCCTGATGCACTCAGAGCATTCAGTACAGATGTTGAGAGCCTGATGCACTCAGAGCGTTCGGTATAGATGTTGAGAGCCTGATGCACTCAGAGCATTCAGTACAGATGTTGAGAGCCTGATGCACTCAGAGCGTTCGGTATAGATGTTGAGAGCCTGATGCACTCAGAGCATTCAGTACAGATGTTGAGAGCCTGATGCACTCAGAGCGTTCGGTATAGATGTTGAGAGCCTGATGCACTCAGAGCGTTCAGTACAGATGTTGAGAGCCTGATGCACTCAGAGCGTTCGGTATAGATGTTGAGAGCCTGATGCACTCAGAGCGTTCAGTACAGATGTTGAGAGCCTGATGCACTCAGAGCATTCAGTACAGATGTTGAGAGCCTGATGCACTCAGAGCGTTCGGTATAGATGTTGAGAGCCTGATGCACTCAGAGCGTTCAGTACAGATGTTGAGAGCCTGATGCACTCAGAGCATTCAGTACAGATGTTGAGAGCCTGATGCACTCAGAGCGTTCGGTATAGATGTTGAGAGCCTGATGCACTCAGAGCATTCAGTACAGATGTTGAGAGCCTGATGCACTCAGAGCATTCAGTACAGATGTTGAGAGCCTGATGCACTCAGAGCGTTCAGTACAGATGTTGAGAGCCTGATGCACTCAGAGTGTTCAGTACAGATGTTGAGAGCCTGATGCACTCAGAGCATTCAGTACAGATGTTGAGAGCCTGATGCACTCAGAGCATTCAGTACAGATGTTGAGAGCCTGATGCACTCAGAGCATTCAGTACAGATGTTGAGAGCCTGATGCACTCAGAGCGTTCAGTACAGATGTTGAGAGCCTGATGCACGAAAAGCGTTCAGTACAGATGTTGAGAGCCTGATGCACTCAGAGTGTTCAGTACAGATATTGAGAGCCTGATGCAGTCAGAGTGTTCAGTACAGATGTTGAGAGCCTGATGCACTCAGAGCATTCAGTACAGATGTTGAGAGCCTGATGCACTCAGAGCATTCAGTACAGATGTTGAGAGCCTGATGCACTCAGAGCATTCGGTACAGATGTTGAGAGCCTGATGCACTCAGAGTGTTCAGTACAGATGTTGAGAGCCTGATGCACTCAGAGCATTCAGTACAGATGTTGAGATCCTGATGCACTCAGAGCATTCAGTACAGATGTTGAGAGCCTGATGCACTCAGAGCATTCAGTACAGATGTTGAGAGCCTGATGCACTCAGAGCATTCAGTACAGATGTTGAGAGCCTGATGCACGAAAAGCGTTCAGTACAGATGTTGAGAGCCTGATGCACTCAGAGTGTTCAGTACAGATATTGAGAGCCTGATGCAGTCAGAGTGTTCAGTACAGATGTTGAGAGCCTGATGCACTCAGAGCGTTCAGTACAGATGTTGAGAGCCTGATGCACTCAGAGCGTTCAGTACAGATGTTGAGAGCCTGATGCACTCAGAGTGTTCAGTACAGATATTGAGAGCCTGATGCACTCAGAGTGTTCAGTACAGATGTTGAGAGCCTGATGCACTCAGAGCGTTCAGTACAGATGTTGAGAGCCTGATGCACTCAGAGCGTTCAGTACAGATGTTGAGAGCCTGATGCACTCAGAGCGTTCAGTACAGATGTTGAGAGCCTGATGCACTCAGAGCATTCAGTACAGATGTTTGAGAGCTGGATCAGAACCGGCGGATCTTTAAAGCAGCTGAGACCAGGCAGCCTTTCTTTAACTCAGTGTAATCGAAAGTGTACCCCCCCCACCCAGACCCTGCTGTATCCCAGGCAGGTAAGGATACTCTGCTTTATGATCTGAGGAAGAGGCTCTGCTGCAGGAACAGCTGATCTCTGCTGCCTCTGTTTCCATTCAGGGCGACTCGCTTCAGAGCACACAGAGAGGGGAGAGAGGGGAGAGAGGGGATGGGGGGGAGAGAGGAGAGAAGGGTAGAGAGAGAGGGAGAGAGAGGGGGAGATAAGAGAGGAAAAGAGACAGCATAATGACTGTAAGAGAGTAATACCCTCCACCTGCTGCTAACCCCCCACAATCACTACATCTCTGTTTTCTCATGTAGCTCTTCAGGATGGGACAGGCTTCATTACTCCCCCCCCTCCCCCTTTGATGTGTTTCTTTATTTTTCCCATTTCCTCCCCTCCCACTCGTCTCAGCTGAAATGAAATCCTGTTTCCAGATCAGTTTGATGTGTTCCTGTCAGATCGTGATGTGTTTATTTTCTGTGCCGTGCCATCACTTGCTGTAATATTGAAATGCATTGCTCTGTTCAATAACACCTTTATGCTGTTTTTCTTTTAACAAGCAGGTAGATCTGATCACTAAACCACTAGTTAGTCGACTAGTTAGTTCAGGTAGTAGAGAGGTAATCATCCATTGGTATCCAATCTAAAGATTCATAAATCAATGATCCTGTCACGGTTGAAGGTAAGGACCCAAACAGAGGAGGCAGCTAAACTTAAGGCGAGCTTTATTAAAATAAAAGCTCGAACTATAAATCACAAAATGTCAGGCAGGGTTAACGAAAGAGAGAGACGAGGGGAAACCCAACAACAGGCGGAACAGACTGGGGTCAAACGGACCAGCAGACATACAGGAACGACGACGAACCAACAAGAACACCAGGGAGAGCACGACTAAAAACACACCTGAGTAATCACAGGATAACACACACCTGGAGGGGGGGACAGGTGACCACAATCAGACAACCAGAGAGGAGGGAAAACACAGGAAGGAAGGCACAAGGAGTCCAGAGTCTCAATATAAAACAGGAAACTATAGACACACAAAAGTGAAATCATGACAGAGGCGTTTATTGAGATGTTCCTGATTAAAATCATGTGTAATATATATATATATATATATATATATACTGGTATATATTGCCGTTAACTCTGCAATATATACCTGGCTGCTAAATCTTAAAAACTGTTACAGGATGTGTATTTTGTAAATTGTGTAATTATTTATAATTTTTGTATCTTTAATATTTTGTTATGCATGCTTCTTAGGTAACATGAAGCTGTATGTGGCTCTTTCTGCTGGAACAAATGCACACCTCTGTGGGACTAATAAAGGTATTCTGATTCTGATTATTGCCGTTTACCTGACATGCAAAGGTGATCAGTTTGGGAACAGAGCTTTTACAGCTGTAGTCATGATGACGTAATAAGGTGGATTTTGTTATTGCAGAGTACCCTGACGTTTGTGCGTATTCACAGCAGCTCTCGTCAAAGAGAAGCAGCTTCAGAGTGTGTGTCGCAGTTATTCTTCATTCTGGTTGCTTTAATGCCCATTTTTTTATTACAGATAAAGCAGCTTGACTTCAGTGCTGCCAGTTGGAAAGAGATATAAATTGTAATATGTGTTGTTTTCAGAACGTCAGGCTGATAGAGAGGTTTCTGCTGACAGCTGAGAGGGAGCGATGACAGCTCAATCAGAAAGAGGACGCCCTCAGTCTCGTCTGGCAGGTGAGTCTGACCTCATTCACAGAGGTGTGTGTGTGTGTGTGTGTGTGTGTGTGTGTGTGTGTGTGTGTGTGTGTGTGTGTGTGTGTGTGTGTGTGTGTGTGTGTGTGTGTGTGTGTGTGTGTGTGGTGTGTGTGTGCAGAATAAAATAAATGTAAGGTCTGGATGCACACAAAAAGGATGTATAAAGAGGACTAGATACTGCGTAGAAAAGTCACCTAGTGGAGCATGAAGTCAAAATGACTCTCAAAAGAGAAATGTCCAGATCTTCCCCGGATCTTCTCCGGATCTTCTCCGGATCTTCCCCGGATCTTCCCCGGATCTTCCCCAGATCTTCCCCAGATACAGATCTTCACCAGATCTTCTCTAGATCTTCCCTAGATCTTTCCTAGATTTGGCTCAATAATGTCTCAAACTCACACAGATGTTGTATTACCCCCGTTTGGCCAATAGGAAAGTTAGCTGGAGTACTTCCTGGGACTTGGCAGACACCTGCTGGCCGACATGTGTGCATGTCTATGGTTGTCTGTGTGCCTTTGGTTCCACACTCTTGGCCAGTGTGCAGATTTCTTTGTGAGAGCCGAGGGAGAACGGGTGAGAGGGGGATTTGGGGGATTGGACCCCCTAACACAATGAAAAGCCACTTTGCCTTTTGTTTGCCTTGCATGACGGGGGACAAAGCTGGCCACAAGTGGGGCTTAACATTCCTGCTGGCCGGAGAGAGCAGCTGGGCACCGAGCCTCCGAGCCTCCGAGGAAACACCAAACTGGGAATATTGGGTTTCTGAGGCCACCAGGAATGCATGGGAACAAGGGGGGGGGGGGGGGGGGCTTTAAATGTGGAGGGGGGAGGTTGCTGTGTTGTGGTGGGGAGAAAGGAAAGAGGATAGCCAGTGTTTCTTAACCCCTTTGGTACTGATTAAAACTCAGGGGACAGCAAACAGTACCAGACATAACACACGTCACAACGTACCAGAGATAGGCTAACTAAAACCACTGAAAGAACAAAGTGTTCTTCCTTCAGATAGACTAACCTTAAATAAGTCTCGTAGTCTAAACCGAGTCTAAAGACGGATCCATCGTACCCCGACTCTGTCTCGACTGTCAGCAACAGCAACTCCCTTTTTGAAAGAATGCAATGCCAACCCAGAGTTCATTTGGGGAAATATTATTCAAACTCAGGGGACAGCAAACAGTACCAGACATAACACACCTCACAACGAACAAGAGATAGACTAAATAAAACCACTGAAAGGCCAAAATAATAACATTTTAATCAGCAACAACGTTCTATATACTAAGAATATTGACCCTCATGGACTCTTTGTTTAGATTAGGTCCAAGACAAGTCTGTCTTTACCCATGAAGACACAAGTCTTTAAAGCTTAACGTTGTCTTCTATTAACCATGTTTCTGATTCTAAATCCGTTTATTTCATTAGCCTATATTCAAAACTGCAATTACATTTACCGTAGAGGTTTTGCAGTGTCAATGTACACTAACCTAAAATAAGTCTTGTAATCTAAACCGAGTCTAAAGACTGAACCATCGTACCCTGACTGTCTCACAGGAATCACATGTTGACTGTCAGCAACAGCATCTCCCTTTTTGAGGGAATGTAATGCCGACCCAGACTTCATTTTCAACAACAATTGTTATTATCATTAAAACTTAGCTTGTGGTCAGCCACTTGAAGCTACGAGGACTATCTGTTAAACAATAGGCTGTACCCCCCCCCCCTCCTGCTCTAACAGGAGGGGGGGGGGGTATTTAACTGTTTAACTGTCTGCTCAGATGAGCACAGCAATGTTCACAGCTCTTAGCATGGCATTGTACACAAACTCACCATCCTGATGTGTTTACATGGGTTTATGAGGCTGTTCCCCTCAGAACTAACTATTTATTTCTGTTTTTTAATTACAAAACAACCGCATCCACCCAAAGCATCTGTTAGTGTCCGAGAGGAACAGAGCGTTAACAGCTGGGGGGTTCTGGTTGAAAGGGAGTAGTAGATGTTGTTATAAAGAGGCACAAAGTGGTTAGTGTTGGAACCAGTCCCCTCCTGGACCAGCTGAGCACACGCTGAATACCCAGCATGCTTATTCTTGTAGCCTACACGTCTTGCAGTTGTACAGAAAAGGGATAAAACATACTGAGAACATTTTATTTTTCATAATCATTTAGAGAAATCAGCAGTTCCTTAAACCACTAACCCAGGGCGAGGGTCCGCCCCTCTCAAAGATATCTCCTGAACGCCCGGAGAGGGTCTCTGTAAATTTGGATCAAACGTCCACTTGGGTTTGAGGATGAACTGATCGAAATGTGGGGGTCGAAGATCTCTAGGAACTTATAAAGAATGAAGAATAAACTCTAGGAGATAGACGCTGATTCTGACATTTCAGACACATCTCTAACATGACGAACAGATGAAGCTCCGCCAACCAATAAAGCTGCAATCAATTGTAGTGTCATGTGGTCTGTTAATGGGTTAAGAGGTGTGTGTGTGTGGTGTGTGTGTGTGTGTGTGTGTGTGTGGTGTGTGTGTGTGTGTGTGTGTGTGTGTGTGTGTGTGTGTATGTTTGTGTGTGTGGCCCGTCACTGTCTCACAGTGAGATGAATGGACCTCAGTCTTTTGTGTCGAGGCTGAGGAATGTGCTCCTGTTGCTTACACATAAACACACCCACACACACATAAACACACGCACGCACACACACACACACACACACACACACACACACACACACACACACACACACACACACACACACACCCACACACACATAAACACACACACACACACACACACACACACACATAAACACACCCACACACACATAAACACACCCACACACACATAAACACACGCACGCACACACACACACACACACACACCCAACCGTTCAGTACACAACTCTCTGTCAGGCTCCTCCCACTCTGGCAGCTCTACTCTGATTGGTCCCTACATGCAGAAGTAATCAGATACTTAAGTAGAAATACTTTAGTCTTTACAAACTCCATCATTAGTGAAAGTCCTGGATTAAAGATGTAACTGAATTATCCTCAGCTTTCTTTCACAGTGTAGTAGTTTGTCAATGTGGAGCAGATTTCATATTAATCATGGGTGCATTAGAAATAAATCACAGTATTGTCTAAAATCAGCATGTGTTTTTATATAAAAGGTTGCATGTAAAGTAAACGAGTGTTCAATAAATGCAGTGGATTAAGGGAATAGGTAGCATGAAATATAAATATGCAACGAAAGTACATGTGATACAAGGACGGCAGGTGAGTGAATGTAGATGCAGGACAGATTCCTTGCTTTGATAAAATGACCCATAACTCAAGACATTAAAGTCATATAAATCTCCGTCACGTGTCGACAGAAACAAGAAGTATTAAAGGTCATCTTCTCCTCTGACACAGAACAAAAAGCATCTTATAAAACCCTCTTGAATCCACGTTGGAGAGAGGAAGGTGAAACCTAAAGAATTAGAAATGCTTTCATTGACGTCCTGAAGGAAAAAACAAACGAGAGGAGGAGGAAGAGGAAGAGGAGGATGAAGAAGGACCCCTGGTGATGAGCTCACAGCAGCATGAATGCCAATGAATGCCTCGTGGATTAGCATGGCACACGGAAACCTTTGAGGAAACCCAGAGGAAGCTTCTCTTATCGGAGCTGCAGGAGGCTTCTGTCCTGCATTACCCTGAGACTCAGAGGAGGGGGGGGCAGGATTACTGTCCAACACCGGGTCCATAACACAGCTCGGAGGATCATGGAGAGCACATCTGTCCTCATCCCAAACCTGAGACACTCAAGACATAACAAGATATAACACAATGGAAACACAACATTATTATATTGTTGTTCAACAGTATAAGAGCCTTGACTCATACTTGTGTCAAGTCTGCACAGAGTATAAGTTTCTGTCTGAAGAATAACAGAATCCCACAGGTTTTATACACTTCTTTTTAGTTTACACAGCTCTATATCTTTGGACCTTTTGACTATTACACATTTTACAAGACCCTATGCTCAATAAGACCCTATGCTCAATAAGACCCTATGCTCAATAAGACCCTATGCTAAATAAGACCCTATAATAAATAAGACCCTATGCTCAATAAGACCCTATGCTAAATAAGACCCTATAATAAATAAGACCCTATGCTCAATAAGACCCTATGCTCAATAACACCCTATGCTAAATAACACGCTGCAAACATTCATGGTACAAAGGTCTCTTGAGATAAACTGAATGATGAAACTCACGAGCATGGCTTACAACACATGATCCTATCATAAAGAGTATGTCAACACATCCTCATGTTCATCAGCTCAGTCCAACTTGAACACCAAGAGGAGATCAACCAATCAGCTGCAGGCGTTACAGTGAGCAGCTTCATCTGTTTGCAACTCACATATATCAATATTCCAATTACTTGTATATAGACTATCTGCACTATTTCTATTTTATTTTATTTACTTGCATTGTTTTATCTGTTTTATTGTGTTGCTCTGTTGGAGGAGCATGTGACCTCAGATTTAGATTGTCATAACTACACTGTAGCTATGTAGCCTATGCATGACAATAAAAGCCTTGCATCTTGAATCTTGAATCATCAGGTTCATCCAGCAGGTCTTCTGAGTGGAGTGCACCAGCTGGGCGTAAGCTGGGCGTAACTCTACGTCCGACGTAGAACCGAAAGTTAAGACAAGTGCACCACTTAGACTCAAGCCCTGTATGTGTTGCGCCCGGGTGTAACTTTTACGCCTAGTGTGGAGCAGGCGTAAATCGAAAGACAGACTATGTATCCATGGTAACGTAAAACAGGCAAGAAGGAAAATAACGATGGCAGTGCGTCTTGTTTACATGTTTAACAACGAAAGGGCATTACGAAGAGAAAGAGTTGTCCGTGATCGAACAAACCCACTGGACATCTATTCAGTGAGCTGATAGAGAGGTTTCGTTTCAGCAGACAAGCCCTTTTTGATTTAATCGAGGAGATCCCCCTCAACTCCAGCACGGATCAGACCGAAACGCTGCGCTCTCCCCAACCTTGCAGGTGCTGATTGCGCTCAGATTTTACGCGAACGGGGCCTTTCAAAATACTGTGGGAGACATGATTAATGTCATCGCACAACTGCATGTCAGGCTATTAAAAAAGTTTCCTTGGCTCTCCAGCGCCGCCTTAGGAATTATATTCACCTTCCAACACAAGAAGAAGCAGCAAAATCCTCATGGCATCCGTGAAGATATCGGTGACGACTTACCCGCAATCACATAATAAACAACCTATAGCCCTGTATATTTGTAACGTTGTTTTTTTGCAATTGCATTTCAATAAGCTCCCATTGTGACCACATATTTTCATTAGGCCGTTTTATAGCCTATTTCAAGTATTCAAGTGGACGCGCATCTTAAGACCAGGACCAGCTACGACCGAGACTAGTCAGGCTTGGTGCACTCGGTGTAAATTCAAACCACTAAGTCGGACGTAGCCAAGCCCAACGTTAGAGTTAAGACCTACTCTCTTACGCCCAGCTGGTGCACTCCACTCCTGGAGCGTCACAGAGCAGATACTGCATATGTTATCTATATTTTACACCCTTCTTTAAATGAACAACTTAATAATGACTTCCTGCCGTGTCAGGATCAGTGCCAGGTCCCGCTGGACTTCTCCTGTGTAATGAAAGGAAACAGAAAACAGAATAAAGACGGACCCTCACTATTGCGGTAAGCCTGTTGTCACTTCCGGTTGTTGTTGTCAGTCACCACGGGCTATCCTCTGTGCCTGTTCTGCTGCTGATAGCTTATATTATCTTAACTTAAATCGATCGTTTTAAATCTTGATCACGGCAACTGCCTGACGTTGTAATCACACGTTACTACAGCTTAAGCACCCACAACTCTCCTTCTCTTAGCGACTGTAACTCCACAGTTGCCTACACTCTTTTCGGGTTTGCTAACGGTAGCTACTTTAGCTTGATAGCTAGCCATGGCTCCTTCCCCACCCTCGGGTGCTATTTCCTGCTCTACCTGTCTCATGTTTGGTTACTTCCCTACCTCCTTTACTGGTACCGATACATGTGTTAAATGTAGTATAGTTGTTAGGTTGGAGGCGGGAATCATAGCCATAGAAGCCCGGCTCCGCATTTTAGAAAGTAACTCAGCTACAGTAAAGCCCATGTTAGTCGGTGCGGACCGGCAAGAGGTAGCTCCTACTAGCCGTCCCCCGACAACTCCCGAGCAGCAGGGAGACTGGGTGACTGTTCAGAAGAGGCATTACAGGAGACCCACAGGTCCCCACCAACCCGTTCACGTATCTAACAATTTTCCCCACTCAGCGAGGCACCCGCTGAGGAGTCAACTCTGGTTATTGGTAGCTCTATTATGAGATACGTGAATTTAGAGACCAAAGCCTCCACAGTCACATGCATTCCGGGGGCCAGAGCGGGCGACGTTGAGGCGCATCTTAAACTGCTGGCTAAAAATAAACGTAAATACAGTAGGATTGTTATTCACGTCGGTGGTAATGATGTTCGTTTACGCCAATCAGAATGCACTAAAGTTAATGTGGCTTCGGTGTGTAGATATGCTAAAACAATGTCGGACACCGTAATTTTCTCTGGTCCCCTCCCCAATCTGATCAATGACGACATGTATAGCCGCATGTCATCATTTCAGCGCTGGTTGTCTTGGTGGTGCCCAGCAAACGATGTGGGCTTCGTAAATAATTGGACAGCCTTCTGGGGAAAACCTGGTCTGATTAAGAGAGACGGCATTCATCCTACTTTGGAAGGTGCACATCTCATTTCGGCAAACATTTCAGGGATTTGTGGACTTAATCCATGACAAACTGGAGTTGAGACCAGGAGGCGGAGTCGCAGTCTTACACGCTTCTCTGCGCTCTCTCCTGGGCAGTCATCCATAGGAATCCCGAATAAAATACCCAATATTAACGGTGTGTGTGTGTCTGCCCAAGGACAATTCAAGATGAAGCCTAATAGAGGTGTCATACATAATAACCTAATAAAAGTAAATGTAACAACTACTACAGTGCAACAAAACAGGAAGATTAAATGTGGTCTCTTAAATATAAGATCTCTAGCATCTAAAGCAATATTGGTAAATGATTTAATATCAGATTATAATATTGATATTTGCTGTCTCACTGAAACTTGGTTGAGACATGAAGAATATGTCAGCATAAATGAAGCCACTCCACCCAGCCATATCAATACTCATATTGCTCGAGGCACAGGCCGAGGAGGTGGAGTTGCAGCCATCTTTGACTCAAGTTTACTTATCAATACTAAACCAAAACTAAATTATACCTCCTTTGAAAGTCTTGTTTTTAGTCTTACGCATCCGACCTGGAAAACTTTGCATCCAATCTTATTTGTTACAGTGTACCGTGCACCAGGTCCTTATTCAGAATTCTTATCAGAATCGCTGAGTTTTTATCAACTTTGGTTCTTAAAACAGATAAAGTAATTATCGTAGGTGACTTTAATATTCATGTTGACGATGATAAAAATAGCCTTACTGTTGCATTTAACTCTATATTAGACTCTATTGGTTTCCGTCAGAGTGTAAATAAACCAACCCACTGCTATAATCACACTCTCGACCTTGTTCTGATTATGGTATTGAAATTGAGCAACTATTAGTCGAACCGCATAATCCTGCTTTATCCGACCATTTCTTAGTAACTTTTGAAGTACTGTTACTAGACTACAAACATTAGTCAAAAGTCCTGCAGCAGAAACCTATCTGTTAGTGCTATAGCCACATTTAAGGAAGAGATTCCACAATACTTAACCTGATAGCATGTCTGCATGTAAGGGAGAGATTCCATCAACACTTAACCTGATAGCATGTCTGCATGTAAGGGAGAGATTCCATCAATACTTAACCTGATAGCATGTCTGCATGTAAGGAAGAGATTCCATCAATACTTAACCTGATAGCATGTCTGCATGTAAGAGAGAGATTCCATCAATACTTAACCTGATAGCATGTCTGCATGTAAGAGAGAGATTCCATCAATACTTAACCTGATAGCATGTCTGCATGTAAGGGAGAGATTCCATCAACACTTAACCTGATAGCATGTCTGCATGTAAGGGAGAGATTCCATCAACACTTAACCTGATAGCATGTCTGCATGTAAGGGAGAGATTCCATCAACACTTAACCTGATAGCATGTCTGCATGTAAGGGAGAGATTCCATCAACACTTAACCTGATAGCATGTCTGCATGTAAGGGAGAGATTCCATCAACACTTAACCTGATAGCATGTCTGCATGTAAGGGAGAGATTCCATCAACACTTAACCTGATAGCATGTCTGCATGTAAGGGAGAGATTCCATCAACACTTAACCTGATAGCATGTCTGCATGTAAGGAAGAGATTC
>JAAKFY010000174.1:212500-215000 GCA_011823955.1 Dissostichus mawsoni | reverse complement strand
GATAAATCTTCCATGCAAACCAAAGTTAGCCATGGAGTGCCACAGGGCTCAGTGCTTGGACCTATTTTGTTCACATTATATATGCTTCCGTTAGGCAATATTATAAGGAATCATTCTGTACAGTTTCATTGTTATGCGGATGATACTCAACTATATTTATCCATCAAGCCTGATGAAAATCATCTAAATAAAATTCAAGACTGCCTAAGGACTTAAAAACGTGGATGACTTTAAACTTTTTGATGTTAAACACGGCCAAAACTGAAGTTATTGTACTCGGCCCAAAGAATCTACGAAACAAATTATCTAAAGATATACTAACTATGGATGGCATTAATTTGGCCTCCAGTGAGACTGTAAGGAATCTTGGTGTTATATTTGATCAGGATTTATCCTTTAACGCCCACATAAAATCTATTTCAAGGACCGCCTACTTCCATCTACGTAACATTGCAAAAATCAGGCATATCTTGCCTCAAAACGATGCAGAGAAACTAGTCCATGCATTTGTTACTTCAAGGCTAGTTATTGTAACTCTCTATTATCAGGGTGTACCAAGAAGTCAGTTAAGTCGCTTCAGCTGATTCAAAATGCTGCAGCACGTGTACTAACCAGAGTTAGGAAAAGGGACCACATTACTCCTGTTCTGGCTGCCTTACACTGGCTCCCTATAGAACATAGGATAGAATTTAAAATTCTTCTTCTCGCCTACAAAGCCCTTAATGGGCAGGCGCCATCTTACCTTAAAGAACTCATTATACCCTACTGTCCTACTAGGGCATTGCGTTCCAAGAATGCAGGGTTGTTGGTTGTTCCTAGAGTCTCTAAAAGTACAATGGGAGCCAGAGCCTTTTCTTATCAAGCTCCACTTTTGTGGAATCAGCTTCCAGTTTGTGTTCGGGCGGCAGACACCCTATCCGTTTTTAAGAGTGCGCTTAAGACCTTCCTTTTTGATAAAGCTTATAGTTGATAAAAATCTAATAAGAGTGCATTGACGTGACACGTTGTGCCTCTTCACCTACATTTTTAGTTCTTACTCTTTCACTTAAATCCTAAAAACTTAGATCTTATATTTAAAACTAAGGTTATTACTACTTCTCATTCTTCTAAATCTATTCTCTCTCTTCTCATACTCTCTACTTCTGTAATCTATTTATTCTATTTCTCTTTATCCTAATCCTGACCTTTCTCCCTGCATGTGCCTCTCCACCTCTGTTTCTTACTTCTTACTTGCTGCCCTTTTCCCTCAACCTATCCTAAGGGAGTGCATGTACGTAGATACGTTGTGCCTCTCCACCTCTGTTTCTTATTCTTACTTGCTGCCCTTTTCCCTCAACCTATCCTAAGGGAGTGCAAGTACGTAGATACGTTGTGCCTCTCCACCTCTGTTCCCTACTTCTTACCTATTACTCTTTTCCCTCAACCTATCCTAAGGGAGTGCATGTACGTAGATATGTTGTGCCTCTCCACCTCTGTTCCCTACTTCTTACCTACTACTCTTTCCCCTCAATCTATCCTAAGGGAGTGCATGTACGTAGATACGTTGTGCCTCTCCAACTCTGTTCCCTACTTCTTACCTATTACTCTTTTCCCTCAACCTATCCTAAGGGAGTGCATGTACGTAGATATGTTGTGCCTCTCCACCTCTGTTCCTTACTTCTTCTCCACCTATCCTAAGGGAGTGCATGTACGTAGACACGTTAGTTTAGCTGCTATAGGCTTGGACTGTCGGGGGACACCTTACTTCTTCCTTCTGTCTGTCTGTACCTGTGTACTCTCATGTTCCGATTAACCCAGCTTCCCCCAAATTTATTTTTTGTGTCTATATCTACGCCGGGATCCTGAGTCGAGGCTGATCCTGTTGCTGTGGTCCTGAGTCCTGGATCCTGTGTCCTGGATCCTCTATCCTGAGTTCTGGATTTGAGTCCTGGACTTGGAGTCGTGGCTGAACCTGTCTCTGCGGTCCTGCCTGACTCTCATCATACTACTTCCCTGATGGCTCCCACACAGGATTGTTGACATCCTCGTGGATTCATCTTCTTATTATAGACACATGCATTTCCAAACATTTGGTCTACCTACGCTGTAAAATATATTATCTCTTCGATTTACACACGGCATCTATTGCAGTCTGTCCGTCCTGGGAGAGGGATCCCTCCTCTGTTGCTCTCCCTGAGGTTTCTCCCATGTTTCCCTTTAAACTGTGGGGTTTTCTCTGGAAGTTTTTCCTTGTACGATGTGAGGGTCTAAGGACAGAGGGTGTCGTATTGTCATACTGATATTCTGTACAAACTGTGAAGTCCACGGAGACAAATGTAAGATTTTGTGATATTGGGCTATATAAACACACATGATTGATTGATTGATTGAATAAAGTGTTAAAGAGAAAGAGTTTGGTCACGTGATGCTACGTCACTAGAACAGCGTTATGTTGATCCATCTCCGTTTTTAAATCCTCCAGTGGTGTAGTTACTGACTGCTTGTGTTAACCACAGACCTT
>JAAKFY010000174.1:187500-207500 GCA_011823955.1 Dissostichus mawsoni | reverse complement strand
ATTACACATCTACCATGTGAGATTACATCTTCTGTTTACCCTCAAACATCAGGAGCTCCGTGAGAGAGAGGTACTTATTATTACTTCTTATAGGAGCGTTCACACGCACTGGACTGCAGAACAGAATAAAGTATGTGTGAACAGAGTATTCAATGAGAAACAGACGCATGCAAACCTTCTTAAAATACAGTCTTAAACATCACACAGTCTTCATTTCAGTTTGGAGGGCAGGATGTTGTTCCCTGGTGACGGTTGCAGTTTTAAACACATGGTGTTGTAGTAGTATATTGCATGAAATAGGGTTATACGATGTAGTATAAAAGACTCAGGAAGAGATTATTGTGGTAGTTAATGTTAACATAAACTTGGTGAAGGTCAAGAAAAGGTCAATGTGACAATAAGTACAAATAATTGCAAACGTTGGGAAAAGAGTTACAGGCACGTATGTGGAAGTGTAATTTAAACACTAGAACCGCCATCGGGTCAATTTGACCCACAGCTGTTTTTTATTGTATGTAACTTTTTTTCAATAAAATATTTAAGTCTTCCAGTCCGTGACTTTCCCTGAAAGTGTGTTATGTAGCACCCTATGTTGTTAAAAATTGTCAATATGAAGTCAGATTGAAGAAATCGCCAAAAGAATTGCCATTTATACCTATTTCCGCCAGCGGGTCATATTGACCCCACCCCTTTTTGCGCTATTGATTTCGCGTGTAAGCATAAACATGACGTGTTGCTATAGCAACGCCTTTTGTCTACTGTGGTTCCTTATAGATTGAGAGATAGATTGAGAGAGAGAGAGAGATAGATAGATATATTGATAGATAGTTATAGATAGAGAGAGAGAGAGCCAGTGTGGCTGCAACTTTCTCTCCCTCTTCTTCTCATACTCCCTGTCACTCTCCTTAAACTCCTCCGGTGACTTTCTTTTATTTGAAGATGGTTTTTGCTCGGCGCTTGGTCAGTTACCGGTGGTTTTAAAAACATTTTGGCGAATGGTTAGGTGGCGTGACAGTCTGTAGTGAAGGAGCGCGCTCCGCTCACGGGAGACTGCTCGCGCTGCGCTCCGCATCAAACAGCTGTTTGCTTTTCACCCAACAACGATAACCGCCTCACGAAACGCTATGTTGTACCGTTAATAAACGAAACAATTTAACAACATTGCTTGTCAAAATACCAATACCACAGGACCATTTCTTTTTCTAAAGCAATATTTGTAGTGGCCCGAGAGGGCAAGTTGAAAGTACGTTATGCTGGCCGGGGTGTCTAAATAGTGCTTCCGGGCCAGCGGGCCATTTATAATGTTGAGCCCTGTATATCATATGAAAAGCTGAGAGTCCACAGATTCTATTGGTATACGTTTCATCCCTGTGCGATCAAAACTCACTGTTCAATAAAAGAACATTTTACCTTGAAAATCAATGCATTCTAATAGCGGGTCAATTTGACCCGGTGGCGGTTTTAGGTATACAGCGACCCTGGCGGTTCTAGTGTTAAACACAAACGTCTGTGGAAAAAGAGTAACAACAGAGAATCTGGGAGTTGTTTATCGACTTTACCAAGGTCAACCAATCAGGAACAAGAAGGCTTAGTTATAAAGTGCTAGAACAACGTTTGTTTAGCAGCACGGACTTTGTTCTTGTCTTTGACGAAATAAAGTTATTTTGCATCGAACTCTGTCTTCCTCCAGCCACTCCTTCAGAGCCTTTTAGAGTTTTATTGCTACGAAGTAAGTTAAAAAGTGATATTGTTGAGAAGGAGGTCTGGACTTTTCAACTGGCCCAGACCCAGATTTCCTTCAACATGTTCTGGGTTGGGTTGAGTACAGTATGAGTACAGTAAGAGTACAGTAAGAGTACAGTAAGAGTACAGTATGATACAGTAAGAGTACAGTAAGAGTACAGTAAGAGTAAAGTAAGAGTACAGTATGAGTACAGTAAGAGTACAGTAAGAGTACAGTAAGAGTACAGTAAGAGTAAAGTAAGAGTACAGTATGAGTACAGTAAGAGTAAAGTAAGAGTACAGTAAGAGTACAGTAAGAGTACAGTAAGAGTAAAGTAAGAGTACAGTAAGAGTACAGTAAGAGTACAGTAAGAGTACAGTAAGAGTAAAGTAAGAGTACAGTATGAGTACAGTAAGAGTAAAGTAAGAGTACAGTAAGAGTACAGTAAGAGTACAGTAAGAGTACAGTAAGAGTACAGTAAGAGTTTAGTAAGAGTTGAGTAAGAGTACAGTAAGAGTTCAGTAAGAGTACAGTAAGAGTACAGTAAGAGTACAGTATGAGTACAGTAAGAGTACAGTAAGAGTACAGTAAGAGTTTAGTAAGAGTACAGTAAGAGTACAGTAAGAGTTTAGTAAGAGTTGAGTAAGAGTACAGTAAGAGTACAGTAAGAGTTTAGTAAGAGTTGAGTAAGAGTAAAGTAAGAGTACAGTAAGAGTTGAGTAAGAGTAAAGTAATGGCGCATTTCCACGCAGGCCTCGCTCGACTTAGTACGGTTTTGTTAGGCCTTGTTAGGCCCGGCTCACTTTAATGCTGCGCATCCATTACAGTTTAGGAACTGGGGTAGTATCTATAGTAACGCAGTGTAGGCGGAGCCGTGACGTCATCTTCAGAAAAACAACATCAGCCGTTAGCTGTTAGCCCTCAGAGCTCACAGCTCCTCATATCTGTTCAGAAACTAGACACAAGTGAAACAAGTCCAAACCACAGCCTGTCTGTGTCATGGAGAATACAGGCGCTGGTTTATTGATGTCTGTAGGCCGTTGTTGTGAGTGTGGACGGTCGGAGCATATACTGCGTTAGCTTAGCCGATCTCCATTCAGAAAACACGCATTTCAAAAGGTGTCTCTCCTGCCGTCTGTCTGCAGACTTGTCAAAGCATTCATTCATGGTTTTTACTAACCGGTATCAGTATGTTGTTACTTCGGCATCATTTAGAAACGTGTATTACAATTAAATCATGGTCACATATGTTCATCTTGTTGTAGTTGTAGCCCCCTTGCCAGCGATTCTCTCACTAGTTTAGCATATTCAGCCCGCTTGTTGGCCCCGATAGAACCACGATTTTGTCGGGCCAGAAAAAAGGTGAAAAAGTAGCCCCGGGCCGGAACCAGGCCTAGTGGAAACGCAACCGAAAACGGGCCCGGCACGACTGCGGTCAAGCCAGCCGTCTTTCACTTTTGCGTGGTCAAACCAGCCGCCCTGTATTTCGAGTGCGCGATTAGTTACAGGTTTACGGTAATGCAATAAAACAACCCTGGAAGCTGTTGGAACTAACCGAAGTGACTTTCGAATACAGTCTTACAAGTTGATCTTACAGAAATACTTTAATTATTCCCGGTAATGAACTGAATGAACATCGAATCAATATGACGTTTCGTATGTGCAGTATTATATATTCGACCACTTTAAAGCTACAGAAAATCCCACCGAGGAACACTTCCGGTGAGGATTTCAAAGTAAAGGATGGCATGTGGTTCATTTCTATATTTGCGATTGAGGAACAGGGTAATTTATGAGAATAATGTTAGGACTTATTGCTTCATAAACTTGTTGCACAAATACTATGAACTACTTTTACTGTGTACTTTTTCAGTAATTTGAGTTTCAAAGTCCCCCCCAGAGAACAAGAATGAGCATTTTCGTCTAACTTGATGTGGGATAAAACATTTATTTTATTAGTTCATGAGCTTAATATTTCCTGGATAAGTGTTAAGAAGGCTGGCAGAGCGGGCAGAGCAGGGAAGAAGGAAAGGGAGGAGTGTGGCTGGCAAGCTGGTGGCTGGAGAGGGGCTAAGTGGAATGAATGCAGGGGATATGGTTGAGCGTCTGGTAAGCAGTTGGTTAGGTGAAGCAGGCAAGCAGACAAAGTGGTCGTGGACCTGAGGGCACAAGGAGAGCAGGATTAACCAAAAGTAAAACACTGACGCCGTTTATAAGAAAGGACAGTCGCCTGTATTTCCTCAGGAGACTTAGGTCCTTTAACGTGTGAAGCACTATGTTGCAGATGTTTTATGACTCGGTGGTCTCCAGTGTGATCTTCTTTGCTGTGGTGTGCTGGGGCAGCGGAGTGAAGACAGCTGATGCCAACAGACTCGACAAGCTCATCAGAAGAGCAGGCTCTGTCCTGGGAGTGGATCAGGAGTCGTTGGCAGTGGTGTCGGAGAGGAGAATGCTGAGGAAACTTCTCGGCATTCTGGATAACGGTCTCATCCCCTGCATGCCACACTGATTTCCTACAGGAGCACTTTCAGCCACAGACAGACTACGAAGTCTTCGGTCTCCCAGTGGCCATCAAACTCTTTAACTCTTCACCCTTAAGTAAAGGGAACTGAGAACTTTCACACCAACACTATGTGCAATATACATACAATACACTCGCAGCTATATAACTACGTGCAATACTATTACTTATTATTAGTATTATTAATAATGCTGTGATAATGTGCAATTACGTAACTGCCATTACGTTTTATGTGTTGCACTACTAACTAGTAAATAACTGCTAATAATTGCATTGATTGTGTGACCAGCTATGTTTCTATGTTTCATGTTGTCTGTGGATGTTCAATTGCTCTTTTTGCTGCACTTTTAGTGTACAGTTTTGCTGTTGTGCTGCTGTGTTTATTGTATTTTGCTACTCTGGCACAACAATTTCCTTCGGGATGAATAAAGTATTATCTTATCTTGTCTTATTTAAGGAAAGAATGATAAAATGAATCAAACCAGCAGTCAAACATGGTGGTGGAAATATTACATTCTCTAGGAGTGACTTTGCCATTGGATTACTGAAAAAGTACACAGTAAAAGTACTTCATATTATGTTGCAAGTAGTCTATGAAGTACTCAGTCCTAATAGTAGGCTCATATTACTGTCCTGTTCCTTAATTGCAAATAATGTAAATTAACCACACGACATCCTTTACTTTGAAATCCTAACCGGAAGTATTACACGGTTGGATTAGCGTTAGCTTTAAAGTGGAAACTATATAATATTGTACATACGAAACCTCATATTGATTCGATGTTCGTTCAGTTCATTACCGGGAATAATTAATTCTTTAATTTAAAGTATTTCTGTATGTAAGGTGAATTCCAACAGCTCCCCAGGGTTTTGTTTTATTGCATTACCGTAAACGTATAACTAATCGCGCACTCGAAATACAGGGGGGCTGGTTTGACCGCAGTCCGGCACGACACGGCACGCTTAAACCGCGCTGCGCGCCATGGTGGAAATGCGCCATAAGAGTACAGTAAGAGTTCAGTAAGAGTACAGTAAGGGTTCATGGTCTGGTTTGAGGTGTGTGTGTGTGTGTGTGTGTGTGTGTGTGTGTGTGTGTGGTGTGTGTGTGTGTGTGTGTGTGTGTGTGTGTGTGTGTGTGTGTGTGTCAGAGTTCCCGTTAGAAAAAATTTTCGCCGGTCAAAATGTCCGTTAAAGTTAAAATCTTCCGGACAAAATTAGAAAAGTGCCGGTCAAAGGTCTTCTTTGTTATTTATTGAGCTTTAAAACAAATTGATATGATTCGATATTGAACAAACTAATTATAGTAGATTAACTACATTATTCAAAAGTGTACAGTAACTTACAATAACACGGGAATAATAAACGGAGCGCTCTCTCTCTCTCTGACAGCCCGCCAGTATCATGCAGCTCGCGGATCCAGAGTGACCCGACAGTAAAACTAAACCTATCTATAACTAGTTTAGGTAGTTTGAGAGGTGATTAAAATAGCTGCGTGTGATATTATAACCTGAAGTGTGTTTTTGTTCCGCTCACCGCTGCAGGTGATCATGCAGAGCTGCGTGTCGACTCGTCAGCAGCAGCTGATCTCTCTCTCCCGTCAGATTAGACTTCACTCGCGTTTATGTCCATATCGATCAGATCTAGCTAGTTCTAGCTAATGATATTACTACCTGCTTATTAAAAGACACCTCAACAATAAGCGTCGCTATGCAACCGGTGAGGCCGCAAAGTATAGCGCGGCATTATGCATTGTTTACATGCCCACCGGAACCCCGAGGCATTACCAACAGATCAACGCACAATCAACCCATACAGGACATCTCTTTCTCCACATTAAGTGTTAGACATTATAATTGATTATTCTTGTCTGTCACGTACTCTTCTTGTCTGTCACGTACTCTTCTTGTCTGTCACGTACTCTTCTTGTCTGTCACGTACTCTTCTTGTCTGTCACGTACTCTTCTTGTCTGTCACGTACTCTTCTTGTCTGTCACGTACTCTTCTTGTCTGTCACGTACTCTTCTTGTCTGTCACATACTCTCTTGTCTGTCACATACTCTTCTTGTCTGTCACATACTCTTCTTGTCTGTCACAGACTCTTCTTGTCTGTCACATACTCTCTTGTCTGTCACATACTCTTCTTGTCTGTCACGTACTCTTCTTGTCTGTCACATACTCTCTTGTCTGTCACATACTCTTCTTGTCTGTCACATACTCTTCTTGTCTGTCACGTACTCTTCTTGTCTGTCACGTACTCTTCTTGTCTGTCACATACTCTTCTTGTCTGTCACATACTCTTCTTGTCTGTCACATACTCTCTTGTCTGTCACATACTCTTCTTGTCTGTCACATACTCTTCTTGTCTGTCACAGACTCTTCTTGTCTGTCACAGACTCTTCTTGTCTGTCGAGTACTCTTCTTGTCTGTCAGACTCTTCTTGTCTGTCACGTACTCTTCTTGTCTGTCACATACTATTCTTGTCTGTCACAGACTCTTCTTGTCTGTCACAGACTCTTCTTGTCTGTCACATATTCTTCTTGTCTGTCACAGACTCTTCTTGTCTGTCACAGACTCTTCTTGTCTGTCACAGACTCTTCTTGTCTGTCACATACTCTTCTTGTCTGTCACATACTATTCTTGTCTGTCACATAAGTGGCGCAACTGATGCGGTATTGCGCTAAATGGAAATTATTTTGACCGGAGAGATTTAGATTTGCCGGTCTTCAGCATATTTTACCGGTCATAGTCCGGTAATTACCGGCTAACGGGAACTCTGGTGTGTGTGTGTGTCTTCACTCTCCTTGGAGCTCAGTTGTAATTGAATCCTTGACCCACTAATGGGGGGTCTTTATTAATGTTTACATGATGAGAAGTTCAGGAGCACTTTGCAAACATTGGGTGTTTCTGTGTCAGCTGGTAGGGCACTAAGGCAGTTCACTGATGAGTAAAATACTCCTCTGTGGGATTCAGATCTGCTCTTTAATTCCCATGGTTCTTCCTCAGGGTCAGGGTCATCCTTGCTGAGTTTCATGAGAGCCAGACCTGGAGTTGTCTTCCTGCCGACAGACAGACAGACTGAACAGAAAGGTGGGACAGAAGAAGTATTTAAGGTGTTTAGTTGTATGTACAGTAAGTTGCAGTGGGAGGAATGGAAGAGAAAAGGGTCGTGGGTGCATTTATGTTTAAAAATAATCGAAGCATCAGACTAAAAAAGCTTTTGAAAACAACAGAATATTTTGATTAAGGTCAAAATATAATATTTGTAAATCTGAATCTGAAAGAGTCAGTGCCTCACCCGCCATGAAGCTCATCGCACGTCACTGCTAGGTATATACATATTTTTATACATATTTTTTATATATTTGTATTTTTTGTAATCGGGATTGTGAGAAACAGTATTTGGATCTCTCTGTTTGTAAACACAAACTGAAAGATTGACAAAGAGTTGACTTATGAGGACTGCTGTCACCTCCTATGACCACAGAACGTACGTTATAGTTATATTTGGTTGATGACTGGAGTCTTTGGGATGCATTCAAGTGCAGCTTTGTGTCCATGATGAGAGGCTAGAGGCGCTGAATGAGTCTCTGTGATGTTCGGAGCATTAGCAGCAGCTGTATTTCCTCTAAACCCCACGCAAGGGTTTTGCATGCTTTTGTTTGCGCTGATGGGCCATTAGCGACTCATCAGTCTCCTTTCTGCAGGGCAATGTGGGACATCTCTGCAGCGCATCAAGGACATCAATGATCCACAGCCCCCACAAACAGACACAAAGGATGGATCATCGCTGCGTTTACTGTGGAAATCTGCAGTTTCATACCCTATTCAGACTGAGGATATTTTGCAGCTGCCACCAGAAGCAGGAAAATCACTCTGGCACAAAGTGTCAACGTAACAGAAAGTGGTAAAGCAGGAAATACAGAGGGGACGTTTTTCTCAGATTTTGTTTCATATGAATGTTAATAAGCTAAGCTATGAGATGCTGCTGTGATCTGTATGCAGCGTATTAAGAGACAAGGCTACATCACACATAGCAAACATCCATTCTGTGAAAGGAAGAACATATAATAATTATAATAATAACTCCCTCTGAGCATTTCCTAGCTGATGTCTCACGTGTCATCATTTCAATCACAGGGCAGGCCAGTCAGGGCAGCAGGGAAAACATGTACACAATTCTCAACATTTTGAAAACTTCAGAAAGAAAGTCAAAATCTGAGGAAAAAATTACAACATTTTGGGAAAAAGGTCAAAATCTGAGAAAAACATAATTCTGAAAAAAGTCAACATTTAGAGAAAAAGGAACAATTTAAAAAAAACCCAGAGAAAAAGTCTAAATCTGAGAACATGTCAAAATTCGGAAAAAAACTTAATCCGAGATAAAATCAAAACTGTTGTTTTTTTTTAAGCATGAAAAACAGTCAACATTTTGAAAAAAAGTTAACGTTTTGAAAAAAGTCCAAATCTGAGAAAAAGTCGGAGTAAATCGAAAATCTGAAAAAAAGTCAAAATTCTGAAAAAAAAGTCAACATTTTGAAAAAAAGTCAAGATTCTGAGAAAAATCCCAAATCTGAGAATTATTTGGAGAAAAAGTCACAATTTTGAAAAGACCTCAGAGAAAAAGTCTAAATCTGAGAACATGTAAAAATTCTGAAAAAAATAAATCTGAGATAAAATCAAAATTGTGTTTTTTTAAGCATTAAAAACAGTCAACATTTTGAACAAAAAGTCAAAATCTGGCGAAAAAGTCAAAATTGAAAAAAACATGAAATCTTATTTTAAATCTTTTTCTCTTGCGGGTTTATCACAAGGAGAGTTCCTTTTTTTATTCCTGCTTTTTAAACACATGTGCTCTCCAGTACAGGTTAGCTCTGAGTGTTAGCGAGGCTTGCTAATGTAAACAAAGACAAGATTACATCCAAAACACGTCAGGCATTGTTTCTGATAGCAACTTTCTGTGGGTCCACCATCCGAAGTTACGTCATATCAGCAGCAAATCTGTATCTGCTCGTTGTACCCCCGTTTTAAAAGATTTGGGTACGGAGGAAAAGAGAGAGGGTTTTATTTTCTGACGTTGCGTGAGTTCCCCGGGGACACATATTGATGTATAAAAGACATCACAAAGTGCATTTTGCATGATAGGACTATTTAAAGGGGACCTATCATGCAAAATGCACTTTGTGATGTCTTTTATACATACATATGTGTCCCCGGTGTTCCAGGGAACTCACAAAGTGTCAGAAAACACAACCCTCTCTCTTTTCCTCCATACCCAAATCTCTAAAAACGGGGCTGCAACGGATTTGATACGGGTGGATTTTTTATTTGCACCTTCTTGACGTAATGTAGGTGCACTCCGCCTGATTGGTCAACTCTCCACCAATCAGGGGAATGAGAGGTTGGGCCATGTTGACTCTCCACTCGTAATCACAGCAAGCATGATAACATGACGCTCGTGCCGGGGCCGTGTCACGCCCCCTCTTCCGCATGGGGGCGTGGTCAGCTGAATCAGACCTTGCAAAGACAGAGCTGGAGTGAGGCAAAATGAGGCATGGCTAAAATGCATGATCTGTTTCGTATTTTGAAAATTAAAACGTATTAATATACCTTATATATATATATATATATATACCTTATATATTATTTAAATATAGCATGATAGGTCCCCTTTAAACTATATTAAAATGTATTTTCATTCATTGTCTTTTTTCTTGTGTGTGAATATGTACAGCACTTTGACTTGCCCTTTTGTAGGACATTCGCTTTATAAATAAACACCTCAACATTAAACCAGTCTAAGGTAAAGACTTTAAATCTTACTTACCAAAACACCCTGCAGGCTGTCAGAAGGCTCTGTGTTTGTGTTTATAACAAGAGGTGGTTCTGCTGATTCCTCTCAGAGGAGAACAGCTGGAGAGGAATCAGAGGAATGTTTTCTGGTCTCAGAGATAGTACACCCAGTTATGAATGTTAGTGTGAGACGAACTGATAGAGAACACCATGCGTTTGGGAAGATATATATATAATACTTATATACATAAGATATATGAGCGCACAAGGCTGTGTGTGTGTGTGTGTGTGTGTTTGTTTGTGTTGTGTGTGTGTGTGGTGTGTGTGTGTGTTGTGTGTGTGTGTGTGTGTGTGTGTGTGGGAATGTTCCTAATCTAAAGAAGATTGGGGGGGGATCAGGGAGGCAGTGCTCTCGCTCGCCCGGCAGCTACATAGAGAGAGAGAGTTATCTCTCTTCATTGTATGGGAAACTGAACAGTGTTTAAAAAATAACCCGAATCAACGGAGGAGAGGAACACACCACTGATCATCAGAATCACACACACACCTGAGAGGAGACACCTGATGCTGGGAGAGATTGACTTTTCTGCAAATATTACTCACGATTCAAACTCAGTTCCTGCCCCTAGTGGACAGTGAGGAATATCAGGTGAGGACAGAGTCCAGTTGGATGCTGTTTGTGTCCCGTATGAAACCTAAAGTCAGCTTTGACCTGTTAAATCTAACCAACATAAGTCGTCTTATGAAACATAGGTATTTATTTCAACCCAAACAGTTATAGTTTCCCAACATCACCTACTATCGGACCCACCCAACCAATGAAAGAAGACCGCAAAGTGACTCCAGGGGGTCCGTAAGTAAGACCATCACCCAGTAATTCCCTTTCAGTTCACAACATGCAGCCCTAATCCAGGGACTGTCTCCTCGACAGGTGATTGAGAGTTGTCTTTGTGTCATGTGATGAGCTGCTGAGCTCCTTTTGATTGGTTGGTTACTGTTACTTTTGATGCAGTGAGCTCACACACAGACTCTCTAACACTGAAGACAGAGACGGGAGACCTTTGTCCTCTTTGATTCAATTCCATTCAGCCTTCAGTTAACGAGGAGAGGCTCAATGAAACTCTGAGGAAACTATGATTGGTGAAGGAGCAGAGACCCTTCTTTCATCAGTTCAGCTTTAGCATGTTCAATGAGAGAGAATAGGAGTCCTACACCCTGCCATGACTCAGCATCACTTCCTGGTCGCTGGTCTGGAGTTCAATGGTTTTCTGAAGGTGTTTTTGGTTGTTTTCCTGAAATACGGTCTTACTGAGTATCTTCATTGTATACACCTTAACTCACTGTGATCACTAGAGATGTTCATTTTAATAACCCTTCACTTTTCACTTCCAGCTTTCTGTTGACATCCCTTTCTGAGCAGCACATTTCAGACATATCTCTAAACCCTGACAGCAATTCATGACTTCTTGTCCCTGGTCTGGAGGTCAATGGTTTTTCTGAAGGTATTTTTGGGTGTTATCATGCAGGTCTTACTGAGTCTCTGGGACCTTCCTTATTTTCTAAACCTAGTGAAGTTCAGTTTAAAATGACTTTTGTTTGAGATCCCTTTGTGAGCGGACACATTCCAGAAATATCTCTAAACGTCTTCCCTTTGAGGGGGGGGTCGTGCAGGTCTTCCTCAATGACTCTAACCAATCACAGGCGAGGGACAGAGCTTAACGATCTGTAATAAGATTCGGCCCAACCGGGGGGCATGGGGGGGTCTGACCTCCTCAGAAATGTGAAGAGGAAGATCCGAGACCTACTGACTGCTGAAAGTACAGGGGGGGGGCATCGAGGGTCAAAGGGCCGCACAGATTAACTGTTGATCGTATTTACAGGCAGGACTTTTCTGTAATCAGGGCTAAAGATCAGGACCACCTTACACATGTAGGACATTTCTAAATGAGACAGTTTCATCCCACAGGCCATAAGACTGTTAAACACCTGAACTCTGTGAAGAACATCCATAAACAATCATCTGTTGCATCTTGTGAATTATTTATTTATATATCATATTCAATTTACTTGTATGTAGACTCTCCTTACACTATTTCTATTTTATTTGTATTTACTTGCACATCTCAAAACATTCTCTTGCACTATTGTATCTGTTTTATTAGTTCTCATTCATAACACTCCGTTCGATGTCTCACTATGGGATGCGCCTCAACGCGTATGCATCAGAAGCATCAATCTCATTACGCCAATCCTGATTGGCTGGTGATCTTGACGACTACGTCAGGGAATCCACCCACCCTTTAAGTAGCTTGCACTACGTCACAGCGTCATTCAAACACCTCTTCTCGCTTCGGAGCACATCTCAAAAATATCAGTAGCCGGGCTAGCTTAACTGTCCACAGACTGAACCACAAGCTAACCTTCGGTCGCCGGACGCTTGCCGGCTACTTTTGCTTCGCACAGGATTTGATTTATTAACACACCAGTTAATACTAACATCTGCCCCGCCGTTTTTTCTTCCTAAATAACGGTAAGGTTTTGTTTTTTTCAAACGGTAACATACCTGTTACTGGTTTGTCCCTCCTCGTCGACACCCCGGCGAGCGAGGATGGACCCTTCTCTCCCTCACACCAGAGGAGACGGAGGCTCGGAGGCTCGACTCTGCGGCTGCGGGTTCAAGATTTCGAGAACGGACTCACACCAGGTCTGCTCGTCCTGCCTTGGTTTGAAACATGCCCAGGAGGCTATCGACGCCCCCGGTTCGTGCGGACACTGTGCCCGCTTCACCACCAAGAGCCTCCGCCGACGGCTAGCGCACCAAGCTAGCCTGTCGGGACAAGACCCCTTCATGCCTGTTGATTTGCCGGCCGGCAATCGAGACATGTGGGGCGACCGCCGCGGGAGTTGAGCCCCGCGCTGTGTCAAGCTGGGGCTCAACGGCGGCGGCAGCCGCGGGAATGGAGCCCCGCGCTGTGACAAGCTGGGGCTCCCAACTGGACCTCACCGTGGTTCCACCCGCGGAGGATGTCCTGGAGCTGGATTACGTGGAAGATGAAGAGGATACCTCTGAGTTCCTCTTATCCGACTCAGACGAAGATGACATCTTCGTCCCGTCTGCTCAGGCTGCCAAGCCGGAGGCGGTGTCCGCTCCCCCAGGCGAAAGCGCGCCAACTTCGCCCCGCCTCAGCATGGACTTGCAGGCCGTGTGCCAACGCGCTGCGTCCAGGCTGGACATCCCCTGGCCTGAAGTAGGCAAGGAGACCTCCAGATCTCGCTATGAGGGGAAGAACTTGCCCCAAGCCGCGAGGATGACGAGGCAACTTCTCCCAGTCTTTCCAGAGCTGCTGGACAAGGTGTCTGTCTCGTGGAGAACCGCCCTTTCAGCAACAAGGCCCCAATCCAGGGAGCCTCCTCTTTGGACTTTGAGGGCATGGAGAAGCTCGGCTTGCTCCGCATGCCGCCTATGGAGCCGCTTGTGGCAGCCCACCTCCAACCGCGGCTGTCTTCGGCACCTAGCAGGAACCCCACGCTGCCGACAAAAGCAGACCGTTTCCAGTCAGCAATGACCGAACAGCTTACAAAGCGGCAGCTTTGTCCGTCAGGCGCGCAATGTCTCGTCAATGCTGACCGCTTACCAGGCGGCCTGTGAGGACATGACGAACAAACCTGAGCCTGCCGCGTGGGACGAAATCACAGCGATCACGGACATTTGCCTCCGTGTGCAGCGCTGTGCAGTCCAAGCCACGGGCAAATCGCTGGGGATGATGGTGGTACAGGAGAGAGCCAGGTGGCTTAACCTGACGAACCTTCCGGACTGGGAAAAAGAGGACGTCTTGGACATGCCAATTGTCCCCGGGGGCATATTTGGCACCGCTCTGGCTTCAATGCAGCAGCGGTGTGAGGCTAAAAAGAAGGAGGATGAGGCTCTCCAGCTTTGTCTTCCCCGAAGGTCCAGCCGCCGCCTCCAACGGCCCCGCGACAGACCTTCACTCAGGCTGCCCCGTTAAGGCAACAGGGCATTCGCCTGGCAACCTATTTAGACGACTGGCTCCTTCTTGCACAGTCGGAGCAGGAGGCTATTACGCAGACGAATACCCTCATGAAACACCTGCTCGACCTGGGTTTTGTAATAAACACAGAAAAGAGCATGTTGTCCCCAGCCCAGTGCTCTTCCTGGGCTTACGTCTGATTCGGTGCCCTTCACAGCCCGCCTGTCAGCGGAGAGAGTGAAAGCCTTCAGGGCTTGCCTCGCTCATTTCCAGCCACGCAAATATGTTCTCTTCAGATCATGTCTGCGGTTACTGGGGCTCATGGCGTCAGCCATCCTAGTAGTACGTCTGGGCCGCTTACACATGAGGGAATTTCAGCGCTGGGTAGCTGCCCTCAGACTAGACCCCGTGCGTCATGGCGCGCGGAGAGTGATGGTCACTGTGAATGCGTAACGGCACTGCGCCACTGGCTGCACCCGACTTTCCTAGTACGAGGCGTGCCTATGGGTGCTGTCCTATCGCGGAAGTGGTCACCACGGACGCATGTCTGACGGGCTGGGGGGGCATATACGAAGGTCGACCTGTGAGGGGTCTCTGGAGCAGAGACCTCCAACGGTCACACATAAATTATCTGGAGCTCTTAGCGGTGTTTCTCACCCTAAGACGCTTTCTGCCTTTTCTCAGGGGACATCATGTCCTCGTGAGGACAGACAACACGACCACAATATCGTATATAAACCGCCAAGGGGGTTTGCGTTCTCTCCAGTTACACATGCTGGCACGCAAACTGATCTTATGGAGCTGCGGACGTCTCCTCTCTCTGAGAGCGACACACGTACCGGGAGTGATGAACCTCGGGGCAGATCTGCTGTCCAGGTGCACCACTATATGCAGACTGGACTCTACATCCAACGATTGTGAGTCAGCTGTGGGTGCGTTACGGCCGGGCCGCGGTAGATCTGTTCGCATCAAAAGAAAATGCTCAATGTCAGCTGTTCTTTTCAATGCGCGATCTAAACGCACCGTTAGGCGTGGACGCGCTCGCACACGTTTGGCCCCCGGTCCTTCTGTACGCGTTCCCACCCCTGGCTCTAATACCTCCAACTCTGGCCAGAGTGAGAGAACACGCCACACACTGATCCTGATAGCTCCACACTGGCCTGCAATGTACTGGCTGGCGGAGATATATCAGCTGCTGTGCGGACAGCCGTGGCAGCTCCCGCTACGCAGGGACATACTATCTCAGGCGGGGGGGATGATTTTTCACCCACACCCAGAGCGCCTGGCACTATGGGCCTGGCCCGTGAGTGGTATAACCTGAGTACAGTGGGGCTCCCTCAGAAGTGATAAACACTATTCAGAGTGCAAGGGCTTCCTCCACCAGGTCTCTCTATGACTGTAAGTGGAGGGTGTTTGAGGAGTGGTGTCTTCAAAAGACACATCTCTTTTCAATGCCCTGTCGGTGTGATTCTATCATTTCTACAGGACCTGATTGATAAACACAGAGCTTTCTCCACGATCAAAGTGTACCTGGCTGCTATTGCCGCATGCCATGTGGGCTTTGGGGAAAGACGGCTAGCCAACATCCCTTGGTCTGCCGTTTTATGAAAGGGGCTCGCAGGCTCCTCCCCGTTTCCAGGTCACTGGTGCCCCTGTGGGACTTGACAGTGGTTTTAGATGGGCTCGCTCGACCTCCATTTGAACCCCTGGAAGACGCTGACATGAAACACCTGTCACTGAAGACAGTGTTGTTACTGGCTCTGGCATCTGCCAAACGAGTCAGTGATATTCACGCGCTCTCTGTGCATCCTTCATGTACTCAGTTTGCCCCGGGGCAAACGAGAGTATTGCTGAAGCCCAACCCGGCCTTTGTGCCAAGGTGGTTGGCTCATGCACTCCCATTGACCTTGAGGCATTTCCTTCACCGCTATGTTCCTCTGAGGAACAGCGGCCGAATTTGCTTTGCCCAGTTCGTGCTTTGCGCACTTATATGGACAGGTCAAAAGAGTTTCGGTGCAATGACCAACTCTTTGTATCTTGGGCTAACCCTCATAAGGGCAAGCCCGTTACCAGGCAACGGCTCTCCCACTGGATTGTGGAGGCGATAGCTCTGGCTTATACGAGTCAGGGTTTGCAGGCACCAACGGGCCTGCGCGCTCATTCTACTCGTGGATTGGCTACATCCTGGGCTTTGTTCAAGGGTGTTTCCATTCAGGACATTTGTGCAGCAGCGAGCTGGTCCTCGCCGCTCACTTTTGTCCGCTTTTACAGGCTAGATGTCTGCTCCAAGTGTGGCCCGCGCAGTGCTGGGCCCCGTGTTGGGACAGGGTTCTACCTGTTAAGTTCTGTTTTGTGTTGGTGATTTTCGAGATAAGCATGTCTAGCAATGCGGGAGTCTCAATATCCCATAGTGAGACATCGAACGGAGTGTTATGAATGAGAACTATAGGTTACTACGTAACCCCAGTTCTCAGAGTAACATGAAGTGAGATGTCTCACCTGACGGCCCTTCTTGCTGAGGCGAAGCGAGAAGAGGTGCTTATTTTGAATGACGCTGCGTGGCGCAAGCTACTTATAGGGTGGGTGGATTCCCTGACGTAGTCGTCAAGATCACCAGCCAATCAGGATTGGCGTAATGAGATTGATGCTTCTGGTGCATACGCGTTGAGGCGCATCCCATAGTGAGACATCTCACTTCATGTTACTCTGAGAACTGGGGTTACGTTAGTAACCTATAGTTTTATGTTCTATATATTCATGTGGCTCTGTTGGAGGAGGACTTCAGTTTTTCATCTCCATATCTACACTGAAGCTGCCGAGCACATGATGACAAAGACTTGAGACTTGAACTTGTTTACAGGTATCATCATATGTGACTGCCACCAGTCATACAGTTTATAGACTTTATTTAATCTAGTTTCAACAATTACTACAGTTAATTGTTTTATTAGTATTGTGCATGCACTTTTATTGTCATTACACAGTACAGGTACTATGTAACGAAATGGTTTCTCTGCATTTGACCCATCCTGGTGTTAGGAGCAGTGGGCTGCCATATGTACGGCCCCTGGGAGCAGTGTAGGGAACGGTGCCTTGCTCAGGGACACCTCGGTAGCACTTGGTCTCGCCGGACTTGAACTGGTGACCTTCCAGTTGCCAAGCTAAGTCCCTATGGACTTTGCCACCACCGCAGGAGTCCATCAGATGCCTGCCATCTCAAATATCACTGTGAAAGCAACACGTCTAATGAAATATTGTAAATAAATGCAGCATTTTATAGATTAATAAACGGATCACCTGTACGGTTCTGTACACCTCAGCTACTTTAACTCGCTGTGTAACGTAATTGTTCTCAATTCTACAGAGGGTAACATCATCCCTTAAAGGTCTCCTATCATGCAAAATGCACGTTTTGATGTCTTTTATACATCACTATGTGTCCCCGGTGTGTCCCCGGTGTGTCAGGAGACTCACAAAGTGATGTCTTTTCTACATCAACATGTGTCCCCGGTGTGTCAGGAGACTCACAAAGTGTCAGGAAATAAACCCCTCCTCTTTTCCTCCGTACCCACATCTCTAAAAACGGGGGAACAACGGAGCTGATCCAGATTTGCTGCGTCATGACGACATTACAAAATGTGGGCGGGCTTTACACCCACGGGCCAATCAGAAACGTTGCTGTCAGAAACAATGAGACGTGTTCTGGAAGTAATATGGTCTGTGTTTACATTAGCATGCTAACACTCAGAGCTAACCTGTACTGGAGAGAGTATGTGTGAAGAAGCAGGAAATCAAAAGGAACTCACCTTGTGGTAAACCTGAGAGAGAGAGAGTTTGAGCTCCATACTGTTTCAGAGAGAATCCTTGATGTGGTTTGGAACATGATATGGAGTTTAATCACGGACTATTAAACTGTATCTGCCGGGTAATTCTGAGCAGGCATTAGCTCCACCTTCTCTTTTTTATTTGTTCAAGCTAAGGACCCGAACCTGCAGTTCTCTAACAGGCTGAAACAGAGGGATATGAGGGATTTCTAAAATGCATGATCTGTTTGGTATTTTGAGCAAAACACATCATAGACATGATTTTTATATATTTGTATATATCCGAGACCCATAATATATGCCTAAAATAGCATAATAGGAGACCTTTAAGTAAGGATAATGTGCAGCGACGCGGTCATTATGGGGAAAAGAACACCCGACAGGCAGATCAGGAGCCCGACGCGAAGCGGAGGGATCTAGATCTGCATGAAGGGTGTTCCCCATAATGACCAAGTCGCTGCACATTATCCCGCTTATTACACGGCCACATTCTCAACAAAGTAACGATATGACTCACAATATTAATTGAAATGCTTTTATAGATTTAGAAAATGTTTTTATTGATTTAAAAAATAGTACGCTATTATGTATTTAAAATGACATGCATCCGCTAAGAAAAATAGTTCGTTGTTACTGTTTGAACTAACGTAGCAACGGCAGGAAATGCTTCGATAGCGGTTTTGAGAAGCTTTCTGATTACAGATTTGAAAACATCGCTGCTTGCTTTAAAAGTAGCACAATCCATTATGTCAAAGCTTGGGAAGTATCTAGATATCCCTGCCCTAATGCCAAAGTAACTGGCAACTGAATATGTGTCGCCGTTTGATGTCTATGTCTGGACCGCTGGTAAAAAGGAGGGTTTCTGCCCCGTCACTTCTCCGCTGTTTTTCTTGTCCCAGTTTGAAAAGCAAACTGTATGCAGTTCAATCGACCGAACTTCTTTGTGAGCGTCCTTAACAACGGTCAATAAGTCCTTGACAGCGGTCTGTCTGTTCTGGATTAACAACGTGTCACGTGTTCTGAATTGACCAATCAGAATAGAGTATTCAACTAAACCATGTAATAATACTATTTAAACAGTTTCAGAGTGACTATGTTACATCTTTGTTGTGATTTGCAGACCACATTCACTGCAAATCATCAAGACTGATCTACGTTTTGAGTTGCTTCTGTTAAAAAGGGAGCACCAGGTGAGTCATTCATATACAAGTGGTTGTTTTATGGGTCAAGTATTCCTATAAAGCAGCAAAACAAAGACAATCAGACGATCGACGAGCACAGTATCCCAGCATGCGACACTAGCTTCTGATCAGAATGAGAATCAGAGTGATTAAAAAATGACAAAGGCTGTGATTATTAATGTAATGCATTGATCACACTGGTCCTGTTCCAGTCTACAGGATGGAGGGACATCTGGATGGAGGGACATCTGGCACAAAGAGAAGGGTGGGGTGTTATTTCCGTCTCCGTCCTCCTGGCACGATGTGTGACAGTAACGAGGGTCAAACGCTCACTTAGAGATGAATATGGAAGAAGCGACAAAGAGATTCAGGATGAACGTGACCTCACTTATTGTCTGATCGTTCGCTTTACACCTTACTGATATACTGTTCCTAACTTATTATATTAATAAAATAGTATTAAAAAAGACAAGTAGCCTTTTTGAAAGGATGTATTTTTATATAATGTAGAACACAGGTACAGGACCTCTTCTGACTCTGTAAAGAAACCTGTGTCTTTCTAAAACTGATAATCATGTAACTCTGGGATATCTCAAGAAAGAGACAGGAGAGGAGCTCACGATTCTTAACGTTTACTGTCTGGTGAGTATTCTTACTTCATCTTATCATATTTCTGATCTATATTACCCACTTCATATCCTGCCATCTTCTTTAGCAACACAAACGTGTATGAGTGTCTAAATGTGTACAGATGTGTCCTGGTTTGATGAATCTCTTCCTTTATTAAACATCTCTCTGTGAACACCCTGACAGTGAAGGCAGCACCGTTCCTCTTCCTCTCACATTTATATATTCCCTATCGTTGTGCCAGAAGATAACGCCCAGGAGTCAGAGAGCTGATCAGCTGTTTACAGAAGCCTTGATTGAGGGGAGTTATTCCTCCAGGATAGAAATGTGTTGTCTTTAAATCAA
>JAAKFY010000174.1:107500-180000 GCA_011823955.1 Dissostichus mawsoni | reverse complement strand
TTAAAGTTAATGGAGGGTGAGACTAAAATGTTATATTTTGCCCCGGGGCGTTTCGTCACTCTAAAACAAAGGCCACATAGTAAGTGTTTTCACAACATACAGTATTAAAAGCTGCTTTCTGAATGTGATGCTACCCTCTCTGACTCCTCCGTTAAACTGCACACTGCAACACCTGAATTAAATCTGATTTGATTTAGCGTTTATGGATCTTAGTGATTCTGAATTGACGACCTCAGCCAATGTGCAAACTAAACAGGAAGAGGAACAGATGAAGTCATATTTAATCACAGTTAGCATTAAGGGACACTTTGAGATCACATGAGAGCTGCTGATTGGCTCGGAGGAAGACGTTTGCAAAGTCTGAACAGAGTTTTATTTCCATTCAGTTTGGATGCAGGGGAGGAAAGAGCAGATATATCAGCCCTATATTAGATATGTTATCTGCAGTGGTGGGAAGTAGCGGAGTACAAATACTTCGTTACTGTACTTAGGTACATGTTTTCTGGTATCAGTACTTTACTCCACTACTCATTTTACTGACCACTTTCTACTTTCTACTTCGTACATGTTGAACACAAATACCTGTACTTTCTACTTCGTACATTTTGAACACAAATACCTGTACTTTCTACTTCTTACATGTTGAACACAAATACCTGTACTTTCTACTTCTTCAATGTTGAACCCAAATACCTGTACTTTCTACTTCTTACATGTTGAACACAAATACCTGTACTTTCTACTTCTTACATGTTGAACCCAAATACCTGTACTTTCTACTTCTTACATGTTGAACCCAAATACCTGTACTTTCTACTTCTTCCATGTTGAACACAAATACCTGTACTTTCTACTTCTTCATGTTGAACCCAAATACCTGTACTTTCTACTTCTTACATGTTGAACCCAAATACCTGTACTTTCTACTTCTTCCATGT
Source organism: Dissostichus mawsoni (assembly GCA_011823955.1). Taxonomy (NCBI): domain Eukaryota; kingdom Metazoa; phylum Chordata; class Actinopteri; order Perciformes; family Nototheniidae; genus Dissostichus; species Dissostichus mawsoni. The sequence continues at coordinate 179,062 of JAAKFY010000174.1, read as the reverse complement.
TGAACCCAAATACCTGTACTTTCTACTTCTTCCATGTTGAACACAAATACCTGTACTTTCTACTTCTTCCATGTTGAACCCAAATACCTGTACTTTCTACTTCTTCCATGTTCCAAACAGGCTGGTTCCTTTAGTCTGAATGTGTGTTTGGTGGCGTGATCATTATTATTTAGAGTCATTGCGTGCCTATTGATTTGAACACGATCCGTGTATCCATCATTTCCTGGTCTTCTCTAAAGAAGAGGGACCAATGAAACGTTGTCATGTTGCCGTTGTTCAGCATGGAAACATTCATTAGCTAACAATGACATTATTGTTCTATTAATATAAAGGGAGGTCAGGTACTCTTTAAAACAGCTGCTAGTTATGGGTACTTTTTACTTAAGTACATTTCAAAGCCTCTTTACTTTTACTTGAGTAAAGAAGTTTAGTCAGTACTTCTACTTTTACCAGAGTATTTTTAAACACGAGTATCTGTACTTCTACCTGAGTAAAGGATGTGTGTACTTGTTCCATCTCTGATTATCAGCTAGGTAACGGACATGATCTGCGTTTGTCACGATCGGTTGTTTAAACGTGGGGTAGGTAAGTTTGAGAAACCGGCTGGAGATACACGTGTTGTTATATTCCATGGAATGCTCTTAACATCCCGATAGCAATGAATATCTGAAGTGCTTTGACAACAAATCCATAAAAAAATGTCATCTGTGGAAGCCGTATTACTGTAAAAAGCATGACCATCATTTTAGGGCCCGGCTAAAGTAACTGGATGGCCTACCTGCCTGTCAGCCTTCCATCTGTGCACAAACTTATCTCGTGCCCTCATTGGTCATGTGCGCGTTTGTGTGGAGGAGGGGCTCTGTGAGGAAGTGGAAGATTTTATCCGGCTGTGTATTTTCAAATTCTAGCGCACTCAAGCTGGTTTCTTCAAAATTACCTTCCCCACCTTTAAGTGAACAAATCATAATAAGTGAAGTCACTTTAAATGTTCATGGAACTGCAAAACTGCAAAATATACATTATTTAAGAGACTAAGACTTTGGTCAAGGTATGGTCGACCTCATCTACTAAATCATGTATTTACTCCCTGAACCTGGTTTATTTTGATCCAGAATCTTCCTGTTGTAACTGCAGAGGGTCTGAGCTTCAAACTGATGTCTTTTCTGTCCCACAATGCATCACTCTCACAGTGGTCACATGACGTAAACAGAGTCCAGATTGAAATGCTCCCATAATTTCACCAGTGTTAACAAGTGCTTTATAACGCTCTCACCATCAGTCACTCTTCGGGACTCCATACTGAAATTTAAGATAAGATGAGATAAGATAGATCAGATGAGATAACATAGAGAGATCAGAGGATACGATGAGATAAGATGAGATAAGATAAGATAAGATCAGATGAGATAATATAAGATAGAGGAGATCAGAGGAGATAACTTAGATAGATAAGATCAGATGAGATAAGATGAGAGGCTCAGAGGAGATAAGGTAAGATAAGAGGAGATAGAGGAGATCAGAGGAGATAAGATGAGATAAGATAAGATCAGATGAGATAAGATAAGAGGAGATAAGAGGCGATAAGGTAAGATAAGAGGAGATAAGAGGAGATCATAGGAGATAAGATGAGATAAGATAAGATCAGATGAGATAATGATGAGGAGATAAGATCAGATGAGATAAGATGAAGGCGATCAGAGAGATAAGATGAGATAAGATAGATGAGATAAGAGGAGATCAGAGAGATGAGATAAGATAGATGAGATCAGATGAGATAAGATGAGATGAGATAAGAGGAGATCAGAGGAGATGAGATAAGATAAGATGAGATCAGATGAGATAAGATGAGATGAGATAAGAGGAGATCAGAGGAGATGAGATAAGATCATGAGATAAGATGAGTAAGATGAGATGAGATAAGAGGAGATCAGAGGAGATGAGATAATAAGATGAGATCAGATGAGATAAGATGAGATAAGATTAGATGAGATAAGGGATCAGAGGAGATGAGATAAGATAAGAGATCAGATGAGATAAGAGGAGATCAGAGGAGATAAAGATCAGATGAGATAAGTGAGATAAGATAAGATGAGATCAGATGAGATAAGAGGAGATCAGAGGAGATAAGATATGAATCAGATGAGCTCAGATGAGATAAGATAAGATGAGATCAGAGAGATAAGATGAGATCAGATGAATAAGATGAGATAAGATGAGATCAGATGAGATAAGATGAGATAGATAGATGAGATCAGAGGAGATAGATGAGATCAGAGAGATAAGATGAGATAAGATGAGATGAGATAAGAGGAGTCAGAGGATATGAGATAAGATAAGATAAGATGAGATCAGATGATATAAGATGAGATAAGATAGATAGATCAGAGGAGATAAGATGAGATCAGATGAGATAAGATGAGATAAGATGAGATCAGATGAATAAGATGAGATAAGATCAGAGAGATGAGATAAGATAAGATGAGATCAGATGAGATCATGAGATAAGATGAGATCAGATGAATCAGATAGATAAGATAAGATAAGATGAGATCAGATGAGATAAGATGAGATCAGATGAGATAAGATGGATAAGATGATTCAGATGAGATAAGATGAGATAAGATGAGATCAGAGGAGATAAGATGAGATCAGATGAATAATGAGATAAGATGAGATGAGATAAGAGGAGATCAGAGGAGATGAGATAAGATAAGATGAGATCAGATGAGATCAGATGAGATAAGATGAGATCAGATGAGATAAGATGAGATAAGAGGAGATCAGAGGAGATGAGATAAGATAAGATAAGATCAGATGAATAAGATGAGATAAGATAGATCAGATGAGATAAGATGAGAGGATCAAGGAGATAAGGTAAGATAAGAGGAGATAAGAGGCGATCAGAGGAGATAAGATGAGATAAGATGAGATGAGATAAGAGGAGATCAGAGGAGATGAGATAAGATCAGATGAGATAAGATGAGATAATGAGATGAGATAAGAGGAGATCAGAGGAGATGAGATAAGATAAGATGAGATCAGATGAGATAAGATGATCATATGAGATAAGATGAGATAAGATGAGATGAGATAAGAGGAGTCAGAGGAGATGAGATAAGATAAGATGAGATCAGATGAGATAAGGAGATCAGAGAGATGAGATAAGATCATATGAGATGAGATGAGATAAGATGAGATGAGATAAGGAGATCAGAGGAGATAAGATGAGATCAGATGAGATAAGATGAGATAAGATGAGATGAGATAAGAGGAATCAGAGGAGATGAGATAAGATACGATGAGATCAGATGAGATCAGATGAGATAAGATATCAGATGAGATAAGATGAGATAAAGGAGATCAGAGGAGATCAGATGAGATAAGATTAGAGGAGATCAGAGGAGATAAGATGAGATAAGATAAGATCAGATGATAAGATGAGAGGAGATCAAGGAGATAGGTAAGATAAGAGGCGATAAAGGATAAGATGAGATAGATGATGATGATAAGAGGAGATCATAGGAGATAAGATGAGATAAGATAGATGAGATAAGAGAGATCAGAGGAGATGAGATGAGATAAGATGAGATGAGATAAGAGAGATCAGAGAGATGAGATAAGATGAGATGAGAATAAGAGGAGATCAGAGGAGATGAGATTATCAGATGAGATAAGATGAGATAAGATGAGATGAGATAAGATGAGATCAGAGGAGATGAGATAAGATAAGATGAGATCAGATGAGATAGATGAGATAGATAAGAGGAGATCAGAGGAGATAAGATGAGATAAGATGAGATGAGATAAGAGGAGATCAGAGGAGATGAGATAGATAAGATGAGATCAGATGAGATAAGATGAGATAAGATGAGATGATTATAAGAGGAGATCAGAGGAGATGAGATAAGATAGATAGATGAGATGTGAGATCAGAGAGATGAGATGAGATGAGATAAGATAAGATTAGATCAGATGAGATAAATGAGATGAGATAAGAGGAGATCAGAGGAGATGAGATAAGATAAGATGAGATCAGATGAGATCAGATGAGATAAGATGAGATGAGATAAGAGGAGATCAGAGGAGATGAGATAAGATAAGATGAGATCAGATGAGATCAGATGAGATAAGATGAGATCAGATGAGATCAGATGAGATAAGATTAGATAAGATGAGATGAGTAATAGGAGATCAGATGATAAGATGAGATAAGATGAGATCAGATGAGATAAGATGAGATAAGAGAGTCATAGGGATAAGATGAGATAAGATGAGATGATAAGAGGAGATCAGAGAGATAGATAAGATCAGATGAGATAAGATGAGATAAGATGAGATGAGATAAGAGGAGATCAAGGAGATGAGATAATATAAGATGAGATGAGATGAGATAAGATGAGATCAGATGAGATAAGATCAGATAAGAGGATATGAGATAAGATGAGATAAGAGGAGATCAGAGGAGATGAATAAGATAAGATGAGATCAGATGAGATAGATAAGATGAGATGAGATAAGATAAGAGGAGATAAGAGGAGATCAGAGGAGATGAGATAAGATCAGATGATATAAGAGGAGATCAGAGGAGATGAGATAAGATAAGATGAGATCAGATGAGATAAGATAAGATGAGATGAGATAATATAAGAGGAGATAAGAGGAGATCAGAGGAGATGAGATAAGATAAGATAAGATCAGATGAGATAAGATGAGATCAGATAATATAATATCAGATGAGATAAGATAGATCAGATGAGATAAGATCAGATGAGATAAGATCAGATGAGATAAGATGAGATCAATAGATCATATGAGATAAGAGGCGATCAAGGATGATAAATGAGAAAAGATAAGATAGAGGCGATCAGAGAGATGAGATAAGATCAGATGAGATAAGTGGAGATCAGAGGAGATGATGAGATAAGATAAGAGGAGATCAGAGAGATAAGATGAGATCAGATGAAATAAGGTAAGATAAGATAACATACTAATAATAGTACTTTATTGATCCCAATTTGGGAATGTTTGCGTTGCAGCAGCATAAAAAGACAAGGCATTGTACATTAGGGAAATTAAAGACCAGAAATAAACAATCCGAAAATAAAATAGCATTCAAAAAGTTGAAATACACACTTATAAACTTGTATTGGTCAACTTGTTTTTGTCACACTTTTTTGCTAATTTTTTCTTTGGTGTTGTGCGTTCACATGCCTTCTCTCTCTACTCTGCAGAATGGCAGGTGATTTCCTGATTGTACAGGAGAGCCTCCTGACCTGATCAGGCTATTCTCTCTCAGAAAGCTCCTTCTGAGAGCCCTCACACAGAAAGAGGTGTGATTATAGTAAACGCTGTGCAGGGGAGGAACAGCTGCTTCCATCTGAAATCCATCAACACACCATTCATAATCTGGGGAACAACCAGGAACTGCAAAGTGTAGAATATATGCAAAACGACAGGAAGTGAAACCTTCTGATGACTCTCAGCTGTCTGCTAAAACGGCTCCATTAGCTACTGCAAAGGGAGCGATGAATGAAGAAGGGATGAATGGGGAAGGAATAAGGGTTTCAGGGATGTAGATGGGAAAGAAAGGGATGAGGAGACAAAGGGAGAAAGATGTAGGAAGGAAGGGATGCATGGTGGAAGGATGTAGGGAAGAAGGGATGAAGGGATAGAGGAAGGGATAAATGAATGAGGGGTGTGGGGAGGGAGGAATGAGAGACAAAGGAGGAAAGGATGTAGAAGGTAGGGATGCATGGAGGAAGGATGAAGGGATGAAGGGGTAAAGGAAGGGGTAAGATGAGGTAGGAAGGAGGAGGGATGAAGAGACAAGGGATGAAGATGTAAGGAGGGAGGAGGAATAGTTTTAGTTTAGGAAGGGTGGGATGAAGGGTGGAAGGGATAAATGTAGGGGGAATCAAGGGATGAAGGGATAAAGGGAAGGGGGTAAAGAAGAGGTAGGAAGGAGGAGGGATGAAGGGATGAAGTGATGAAGGGAAGGAAAAGGAGGTCAATCAGAGCCTGATGAGTCCACACTTGATGATGGTATCAGGATCTCTGATACCATCATCAGATCAGTCAAAACACAAGGACTGTACAGGAAATATCAAGAAGGACTGTACAGGAAATATCAAGAAGTCTCTTGTCTTCTGGCCACCAAGGAGGCCAGAAGACAAGAGGCCAGAAGACAAGAGACCAATCAGGAGAGGAAACAACTGAAGACTGAAGAACACCAAGAAGGCCAGAAGACAAGAGACCAATCAGGAGGAGGGAACCAAGTGAAGACTGAAAACACCAAGGAGGCCAGAAGACAAGAGACCAATCAGGAGGAGGGAAACCAAGTGAAGACTGGAAACACCAAGGAGGCCAGAAGACAAGAGACCAAGCAGGAGGAGGAAACAACTGAAGACTGAAGAACACCAAGGAGCCAGAAGACAAGAGACCAAGCAGAGGAGCGAACAACTGAAGACTGAAGAACACCAAGGAGTCCAGAAGACAGAGACCATCAGGAGGAGGGAAACCAAGTGAAGACTGGAGAACACCAAGGAGGCCAGAAGACAAGAGACCAAGCAGGAGGAGGGAAACAACTGAAGACTGAAGAACACCAAGGGTCCAGAACAAGACCAATCAGGAGAGGGAAACCAAGTGAAGACTGAGAACACCAAGGAGGCCAAGACAGAGACCAATCAGGAGGAGGGAAACACTGAAGACTGGAGAACACCAAGGAGTCCAGAAGACAAGGACCAATCAGGAGGAGGGAAACCAAGTGAAGACTGAAGAACACCAAGGAGTCCAGAAGACAAGAGACCAAGCAGGAGGAGGGAAACAACTGAAGACTGAGAACACCAAGGAGTCCAAAACAAGACCATCAGGAGGGGGAAACCAAGTGAATACTGAAGAACACCAAGGAGTCCAGAAGACAAGAGACCAAGCAGGAGGAGGAAACAACTGAAGACTGGAGAACACCAAGGAGCCAGAAGACAAGAGACCACGGTTGAGAACCCTAGTCTATACTGCACATTTGGTCAAACTCAGCAAAGCAAGTTTACGGAAACTTCAAGTAGCTTATAAGGATGCCATGAGAATATTGCTGAAGAGACCTCGATGGTCTAGTGCAAGTGAAATGTGTGTGGCTGCAGGAGTCAATACTCTACAAGCTGTCTAAAGAAATCTCATGTCTAAATGTATTTGCCGGCTTGATGACTCTGATAATGAAATCCTCTTGGCCTTATCAAACATAGGGTTCAGTACTACACGCTACCAATCACAGCTGCTATGTTGTCTCTTTGTAAGACACTGATTTAAATTATTCTTAAACTATGAATTTGTTTTTATGCTGTGTATGTAATTTATTATATGTAATTTATTATATGTAATTTATTATATGTAATGTCTTGTCTTTTATCTGGACCCTGAGTCTGTAATAAGTGTTGATTGATTGATTGATTGACTTTGGGATTACTTTTAGCAATGAAAGTTTTACAAATAACATTTATTGTTATTATTACCTAATGAAGTGGTGAGCTTTCATCATGTTTTCATGGATTCATTTTGACACATTATTTTCTAATGATAAAAAGGATGCAGTTTCATTTCAAAAGCTTTATTTTCGTATGCACAGATGCTTCATTGTAGATATGGAAATGAACATCTTAAGTCTCAAGATCCTCTCCCAATGTCCTGCAGTCCCTGTTTATCACCTTAACACAGGAGACGCTAACTGCTAGAAGCAGCATTACAATGATAACCAGGAAACACTGATTCTGCTGTTCTGTGTGTCCCCCCCCCCTGCTGCTGTTATGTGTTCCTGTCCGTCCGTCACCTGTTGCTGTTCTGTGTTCCTGTGTGTGTCCCCCCCCCTGCTGCTGTTATGTGTTCCTGTCCGTCCGTCACCTGTTGCTGTTCTGTGTTCCTGTGTGTGTCCCCCCCCCCTGCTGCTGTTTCTGTGTGTGTCCCCCCTGCTGCTGTTCTGTGTGTGTCCCCCCCCCCTGCTGCTGTTCTGTGTGTGTCCCCCCTGCTGCTGTTCTGTGTGTGTGTCCCCCCCCCCTGCTGCTGTTCTGTGTGTGTCCCCCCCCCCCCTGCTGCTGTTCTGTGTGTGTGTCCCCCCCCTGCTGCTGTTCTGTGGTGTGTCCCCCCCCCTGCTGCTGTTCTGTGTGTGTGTCCCCCCCCCTGCTGCTGTTCTGTGTGTGTGTCCCCCCCCTGCTGCTGTTCTGTGTTCCTGTGTGTCCCCCCCCCCTGCTGCTGTTCTGTGTGTGTGTCCCCCCTGCTGCTGTTCTGTGTGTGTGTCCCCCCCCCCTGCTGCTGTTCTGTGTGTGTGTCCCCCCTGCTGCTGTTCTGTGTGTGTGTTCCCCCCCCCCTGCTGCTGTTCTGTGTGTGTGTCCCCCCCCCCTGCTGCTGTTTTCCAGTAAAAGCTCCAGTCATTAAGGAGCATCTTAATTGAGAGGGATCGAGCAGCAGATCCTCTCTTCCTGGAAACTTAATGGAGCTTAACGCAATTAAATGTAACACTCGCAGTTTAATCCAGCAGCGCAGTGACCGGCCTTTATTATCCACATCTTCATATTCATCTTCCTCTTCCTCTTCCTCTTCGTCTCAGACCTCTTCATCTGCATTGGGTTTCTTCCTGCTGTATATCAAATGCTATCTGAATGTTTGAACAATTCAGAAATGTCATGTTTGGAAATCTAATAGAGTGTTATTGGGAAACTGTGATGTTGAGTACAGGTTTTCAACCAGAGCATCTCAGGTGTGAAACCTCACATAATACCTGGACTGAATCAGAATCAGAGACTGAATCAGAATCAGGGACTGAATCAGAATCAGAGACTGAATCAGAATCAGAGACTGAATCAGAATCAGAGACTGAATCAGATCAGAGACTGAATCAGAATCAGAGACTGAATCAGAATCAGGGACTGAATCAGAATCAGAGACTGAATCAGAATCAGAGACTGAATCAGAATCAGAGACTGAATCAGAATCAGAATCCAGTTGATCACCAGGTGTGTTCACACATACAGAGAATCTGCTTTGGTCTCTGGTGGTACGAACATAAACAATCTAAACAAATAAATATATAAGAATAATTAAAAATATATTTTTAAGAGACAATTTATAATTTAAAAGGATGCTAAAGACAAGTATTTACACCTAATTTAAATTAACTATACAAATAACCTTAAAAGCTAAAAGACAAAAACACTAAGGACAATATTTTAAACTACAGTTAGTTATATTTTAACTACAGTGAGTTATATTTTAAACTACAGTGTATTGTATTTAAAGTGGAGGGCTGTGTGCAGAGAGCAGTCAGAGTTGAGCATGGCTCACAGTGTTCAGAAAGAATAAATAAAATAATAAGATGTTGTTCAACAATGTTTATTACGTTTAACATGGATGGGCCAGAGGAGCACTAAACAGCATGTAATGTCTCTACTTTAAAGAGTCCTCTCCTGCTGATGTTCAGGTGTATATCAGTATGTAGTGTCTCTACTTTAAAGAGTCCTCTCCTGCTGATGTTCAGGTGTATATCAGTATGTAGTGTCTCTACTTTAAAGAGTCCTCTCCTGCTGATGTTCAGGTGTATATCAGTATGTAGTGCTCTACTTTAAAGAGTCCTCTCCTGCTGATGTTCAAGGTGTATATCAGTATGTAGTGTCTCTACTTTAAAGAGTCCTCTCCTGCTGATGTTCAGGTGTATATCAGTATGTAGTGTCTCTACTTTAAAGAGTCCTCTCCTGCTGTGTTCAGGTGTATATCATATGTAGTGTCTCTACTTTAAAGAGTCCTCTCCTGCTGATATTCAGGTGTATATCAGTATGTAGTGTCTCTACTTTAAAGAGTTCTCTCCTGCTGATGTTCAGGTGTATATCAGTATGTAGTGTCTCTACTTTAAAGAGTCCTCTCCTGCTGATGTTCAGGTGTATATCAGTATGTAGTGTCTCTACTTTAAAGAGTCCTCTCCTGCTGATGTTCAGGTGTATATCAGTATGTAGTGTCTCTACTTTAAAGAGTCCTCTCCTGCTGATGTTCAGTGTATATCAGTATGTAGTGTCTCTACTTTAAAGAGTCCTCTCCTCCTGATGTTCAGGTGTATGTCAGTATGTAGTGTCTCTACTTTAAAGAGTCCTCTCCTGCTGATGTTCAGGTGTATATCAGTATGTAGTGTCTCTACTTTAAAGAGTCCTCTCCTGCTGATGTTCAGGTGTATATCAGTATGTAGTGTCTCTACTTTAAAGAGTCCTTCCTGCTGATGTTCAGGTGTATATCAGTATGTAGTGTCTCTACTTTAAAGAGTCCTCTCCTGCTGATGTTCAGGTGTATATCAGTATGTAGTGTCTCTACTTTAAAGAGTCCTCTCCTGCTGATGTTCAGGTGTATATCAGTATGTAGTGTCTCTACTTTAAAGAGTCCTCTCCTGCTGATGTTCAGGTGTATATCAGTATGTAGTGTCTCTACTTTAAAGAGTCCTCTCCTGCTGATATTCAGGTGTATATCAGTATGTAGTGTCTCTACTTTAAAGAGTTCTCTCCTGCTGATGTTCAGGTGTATATCAGTATGTAGTGTCTCTACTTTAAAGAGTCCTCTCCTGCTGATGTTCAGGTGTATATCAGTATGTAGTGTCTCTTTAAAGAGTCCTCTCCTGCTGATGTTCAGGTGTATATCAGTATGTAGTGTCTCTACTATAAAGAGTCCTCTCCTGCTGATGTTCAGGTGTATATCAGTATGTAGTGTCTCTACTTTAAAGAGTCCTCTCCTCCTGATGTTCAGGTGTATGTCAGTATGTAGTGTCTCTACTTTAAAGAGTCCTCTCCTGCTGATGTTCAGGTGTATATCAGTATGTAGTGTCTCTACTTTAAAGAGTCCTCTCCTGCTGATGTTCAGGTGTATATCAGTATGTAGTGTCTCTACTTTAAAGAGTCCTCTCCTGCTGATGTTCAGGTGTATATCAGTATGTAGTGTCTCTACTTTAAAGAGTCCTCTCCTGCTGATGTTCAGGTGTATATCAGTATGTAGTGTCTCTACTTTAAAGAGTGCTCTCCTGCTGATGTTCAGGTGTATATCAGTATGTAGTGTCTCTACTTTAAAGAGTCCTCTCCTGCTGATGTTCAGGTGTATATCAGTATGTAGTGTCTCTACTTTAAAGAGTCCTCTCCTGGAGACTTCAAATGACGGATAATGTTATTTCCCTGCAGAGATGATCACAGGAGCAGGAGCAGGAATAAAGAGGGAATAGTGTCTCCTGATTATCATTTTGCCTTTACTACGTTTTCTACTTTAAGTAAGGACCTTTTTTGTTTTTGAGCTTTGTCTTTAGTCGAGATTGTAGGACAACAGTAAGGACAAACACAGTTTCTTCACATCTGTCCTTAGGGAGGCGTGTGGCGCACTGGATAGAGCCTTGGTGTTGGGATCAGGGAGCACAGGTTCAAACCCCTCTGCAGTCAGCATGTCGTTGTGTCCCTGAGACACTTCACCCCAAAGTGCTCCTGTGGGGATTGTCCACAGTATTGAGTTATGTAATCTCTTGGATAAAAGCTCTAACAAGTAACATGTCATGTCTTTGCACATGGAGCTGCTGGATGCAGGAAACACCTCAGATCTGACTGTGATGTATTATGGTTTGGTAACACATCATAAAACATGTGTGAGGATTTAAGAACTCTTCCTCATCTTCCTCTTCCTCTCTGTCTGCATTCCCCTCTTGTTTTCTGCCTCCTCTGTAATGGCAATGCAATGTTCTCTCTACAGCTCATCAGCAGCACCACTGTTTAATTGCATTAGCATAAGCACAGCCTCATGTGTGTGTGTGTGGTGTGTGTGTGTGTGTGTGTGTGTGTGTGTGTGTGTGTGTGTGTGTGTTTCTTCTCTTAAGTACTGAAGCTCTTGGACATGATTCACTGGGTTTTTGGTAACAAAAGCTGGTCGTGTTCATCCAAGAATGAACAGTAGACTTCTGACTGGAGGAGAGGAGGAAGAGGAGGAGGAGGAGGAGGAGGAGTAGGAGGAGGAGGAGAAGGAAGAGGAAGAGGAAGAGGAAGAGGAAGAGGAAGAGGAAGAGGATGGAGGAGGATTTACAAACATCTCAACTTTTACCCTGAAGCCTCTTCACAGTTTCTACCTGGTTCTCGAGGATTTCCTGTGATATCACATCATGGCTGGGTCTGAAGAAACATGTGTAAATATATATGAAGTGGACGAGTGGAGACAGAAAGACAACATGGAGGAGTGGAGACAGAAAGACAACATGGAGGAGTGGAGACAGAAAGACAACATGGAGGAGTGGAGACAGAAAGACAACATGGAGAGTGGAGACAGAAAGACAACATGGACGATTGGAGACAGAAAGACAACATGGACGATTGGAGACAGAAAGACAACATGGACGAGTGGAGACAGAAAGACAACATGGACGAGTGGAGACAGAAAGACAACATGGAGGAGTGGAGACAGAAAGACAACATGGACGAGTGGAGACAGAAAGACAACATGGAGGAGTGGAGACAGAAAGACAACATGGAGGAGTGGAGACAGAAAGACAACATGGAGGAGTGGAGATAGAAAGACAACATGGAGGAGTGGAGACAGAAAGACAACATGGAGGAGTGGAGACAGAAAGACAACATGGAGGATGGAGACAGAAAGACAACATGGAGAGTGGAGACAGAAAGACAACATGGAGGAGTGGAGACAGAAAGACAACATGGAGAGTGGAGACAGAAAGACAACATGAGGAGTGGAGACAGAAAGACAACATGGACGATTGGAGACAGAAAGACAACATGGACGATTGGAGACAGAAAGACAACATGGAAGAGTGGAGACAGAAAGACAACATGGACGAGTGGAGACAGAAAGACAACATGGAGGAGTGGAGACAGAAAGACAACATGGACGAGTGGAGACAGAAAGACAACATGGAGGAGTGGAGACAGAAAGACAACATGGAGAGTGGAGACAGAAAGACAACATGGAGGAGTGGAGACAGAAAGACAACATGGAGGAGTGGAGATAGAAAGACAACATGGAGGAGTGGGATAGAAAGACAACATGAAGGAGTGGAGACAGAAAGACAACATGGAGGAGTGAGACAGAAAGACAACATGGAGAGTGGAGATAGAAAGACAACATGGAGGAGTGGAGACAGAAAGACAACATGAAGGAGTGGAGACAGAAAGACAACATGGAGGAGTGGAGACAGAAAGACAACATGGAGGAGTGGAGACAGAAAGACAACATGGACGAGTGGAGCAGAAGACAACATGGAGGAGTGAGACAGAAAGACAACATGGAGGAGTGGAGACAGAAAGACAATGGAGGAGTGGAAGTATGGAGACAGAAAGACACATGGGAGTGGAGACAGAAAGACAACATGAAGTAGTGCATACAGAAAGACAACATGGAGGAGTGGAGATAGAAAGACAACATGGATGAGTGGACAAGATGGAGTGGTGGAGACAGAAAGACAACACGGAGGAGTGGAGACAGAAAGACAACATGAAGTAGTGGAGACAGAAAGACAACATGAAGTAGTGGAGACAGAAAGACAAAGGATGGAGTGGAGACAGAAACAACATGAAGTAGTGCAGACAGAAAGACAACATGGAGGAGTGGAGATAGAAAGACAACATGGAGGAGTGGACAAGATGAGTGGTGGAGACAGAAGACAACGGAGGAGGGAGACAGAAAGACAACATGAAGTATGGAGACAGAAAGACAACATGAAGTAGTGGAGACAGAAAGACAACATGAAGTAGTGGAGACAGAAAGACAACATGGAGGAGTGGAGACAGAAAGACAACATGGAGGAGTGGAGACAGAAAGACAACATGGAGGAGTGGAGACAGAAAGACAACATGGAGGAGTGGAGACAGAAAGACAACATGGAGGAGTGGAGACAGAAAGACAACATGGAGGAGTGGAGACAGAAAGACAACATGGAGGAGTGGAGACAGAAAGACAACATGGAGGAGTGGAGATAGAAAGACAACATGAAGTAGTAGAGACAGAAAGACAACATGGAGGAGTGGAGACAGAAAGACAACATGGAGGAGTGGAGACAGAAAGACAACATGGAGGAGTGGAGACAGAAAGACAACATGAAGTAGTAGAGACAGAAAGACAACATGGAGGAGTGGAGACAGAAAGACAACATGGAGGAGTGGAGACAGAAAGACAACATGGAGGATGGAGACAGAAAAACAACATGGAGAGAACTGGATTCAAAGAGGAAGCAGAGCTGCATCTTGTCTGAAAGCTGCTGTGTTGCACGTTAACCAACAGAACATATCATATTAATCTCATCAAAATATGACATGTGGAGTTCCTCAAGGCTCCGTCCTGAGGACACTTCTGTCTTCTCTCAGAAAATATCAAAATTACAGTTTGTCTTTACTTTGACTTTGCAAAGAAGAGAATCTCTGTGTCTTGAGGTTTGTTCAATCCCAATGATGATGGTTAACACACACACACACACCAACACCACACACACAACACACACACACACACACACACACACACACACACGCACACACACCCTGATCGATCAAACCAACAAACTGATTCTAAATGTCGTACACAGTGATTACAGATGAACTTCCTCGTTCAGTGTCACCTGACCGGTGTGCTCACTTCCTGTGCATTTCCTTTCAGTGTTTTATTGTCAGAGTTTATAGATGTTTTATCTTCGAGGTCTACTGTACATTTTCAACTTTTTGATGCTGTTTTAATTCTATTTTGAGATGTTTAAATTCTACTATTCTTTATATATACTCTTACATGTGCAATGCCTTGTTTTGTTGATTTGTATGCTTCTGGGATGCAAACATTTCCCAATTTGGCATCAATAAACTTTTATTCTTATCTTATCTTATTGAGGAAGTATTACTCTTATTTCGGCTTCAGTTTATCCCTTACTAAAGGACTGCTGGTCCTAACTAGTGGCATGTTGACTCTGGTTTGATATGAACTGTGTGAAGTTCACCAACTCTGAGAGGACTTTTTAGATGTATTCAAATATGCTAAACGTATTTCCAACCCTTAGGAAATGCACATAATCTCCAGACTGCAGTAGATCTGACTGAAGAAAGCCTCTCTCTCTCTCTCTCTCTCTCTCGCTCTCTGACTGAGGAGCGACTGGAGGTCCGGTTCAGAGACTTCACGTGTTAGGAACATTTCAGATGTGTAAATGCATTAGTTAATCCGTCCGCCTGCATCACGGATGAGAGCTGACGCTAATCAACGCTCTGCTATTTGGACTAATCTCCTGCAGATGAAAGAGGACGGAGATAAAGGGACAGAGGAACTTTCAGAAGTCTAATCCCAATCCATTGTCCATCCGTTGGCATGTGTTTATTCTCATCAACACGAGGTCCTCTTTCTCTTTCATTCCCACTCTTTAAGTCTTCCTCGTCTTCATCGTGCTCTCTGCCACATGTCATACTAATCCTCAGACTCCTGCTGAAAGATATTTAAATACTTATCACTTCTTCATGCATTTGTATTCATGCTGGACTTCCTTTATTGTGCTACATAACCTTCACGCTCCTTTTCCCATGATGCAGCTCACATGGTAATCATTGAAGGAAAGGATGTCTGCACACACTTCATCCATAAATACCATTCAGCATGCTTTATGTATCCTGAGGTGGAGGAAGTGCTTTATACTCAACTAAAAGAAGCAATATTGCCTTGTAAAAGTCCTGCATTCAAAATCCTACGTTAGTAAGACTTCATCAGGCATCCAAATATACTTAGAGTACAGACAGTAGCAGTACTGATTATGCAGAATCACAGATAATAAATGAGTGTATTAGGATGATTGATGCATTACATCATTTCTCCAGACCAGCAGGGTGTTGGATAGATGTAGGGAGTAGAAGAATAAAGCAGCACTACATAGAAATACTCAAGTATTGCACTTAAGTACTACAATACTTGAGTAACTGTACTTAGTTACTTTCCACCACTGCTTATACCATGCTGTCCTTTACCCATGATGCAGCAGAATATGCAGTCATTATAGCCAAAGTCAATGTATTTCTAAGCCAATACTTCCTAATCAACGTGCTAAAGAATCCTAGTGTGTAAAGGAAGTCAGAACAGAGAGAAATTGAGTGTTTTATTCATGATGATATGCTGTGCGTCGTCAACTGTGTTCAATGTTTGTCAAGTTTCTGTTTTATTCATGTTTTATGTTTAGTTTAGTTCCGGGGTTTTACTTTGATAGTTTTACGATATCTGAGAGGACCCAAACGCAGGACACGGCAGAGTGTTGAAAAAGGGTTTATTTAGTGGAGGAGGTGCGGGGAGTATAATCCGGCTGGAGTGGCGAGGAAGTGGCGGCTGGTGACGGAAACACGGCGGTCGGAGAATGATCCTGGAGCACAAGAAGAAAACAAGTTAGACGCTAAAACATCCAGGTAAGAGTAAGTAGCTATGATGCTAAGTAGCCTTGGAGTTATACCACTGTGGTTTTACAACGATCTGGCGCAGACAGGTTGTGGAGCCTCCGTTGATATGCCGTTGTAAATGGCTTGATGGAAAGCAGTGTGTAGTCGGGGAGGATGCACAGCTGATTGCAGCAGGTGAGTGGAGGTTGAGCCAGGAGCCAGGAGTGACAGCCACCACGCACACACAAACACAGACAGGGGGAAAGAAACACAAAGGAGACGGCTGGAGGAGTACAGCCACCACAGATAGTCTGTCTTCCTCATGTGTTTGTCGCGCATTTTCCTCCCTTCGTTTGTTTACCTGGTGATTGTTCGTCATTATTGTCTGCAGCTGGTGATGTCTGTATATATATATATGTTTTTTTGGAATCACAGCATTATTGTATCTTGTATCACCAAATCAAGTAAAGAATCCTTTGTGCTTGAATCCTGTGCTTTTGGGTCCGCACTTTGTACATCCGTACCAGAATATTTAAAGTGAGGGCAGAGTAAATCCAGTAGTTCTTCACTTCCTGTCAGAGAAGCTTCTCTCAGAGGATCCAACATCTGTAATCCTGCTGCAGACGGCTGGCTTCACACTGATTTTATCATTAGTATTCAGGCTGGATTATGATAATCAACGCCTCTCTTCTTCTCTCAGATACTGAGACCATCTCCGTCATGTGCTATAATCCTGCTGCTCTTCAGATTAATGCAACACTAATCTGTGCTGCCATCCATTTGTATTCATAATGACTGAGCTAATCAACAGGGGGGCCTCAATGCTTTCTCCAAACCATCTGCATGTAACGAGGAAACAGGAAGGGATTAACTCCTCTGGAGTCTGTTTGAATTTACAAAGATTGTAAAGGGAAACACTCTGGTGCCCTAAAGTTAGTTTGTGCATAACTGAAAGAAGCAATATTGTAAACGTCCTGCATTCAAAACACTAATTTACTAAGAGTTCAAAACTGCTGGCGTCCAATTATACTTAAAGTACAGACAGTAAAAGTACTGGTTCTGCAGAATCACAGATAATAAATGAGTGTATTATGATGATTGATGCATTCCTGTGTTCATCACAGCTGGCACAGGTGGAGCTCATTTTCACGACTTTATAAACTGCTGCTGGATATCTGAGTAAAAGTTCAATATTAGCTTTAAAAATGTAGAAGTACAGGTACTTTTAAAGCGTTAAAAAAGTGCTCTCAGTGTCTTCTTTGTCCATCCCAACTAACACAGTGGCCACATAAAAAACTGGGACCAAATCACCCAAAATGAGCACATAGAGAGGTGATTTCTGTAGTGGTCCCTGAAGGCAGCATGATGACACACTGAAGGACCACTGTGATGCCCCTGTGGGTTCATCATTGGAGAGGTGTGGCTGTCCTGTCTGTGGTGATTGCATTGATTGCAGTAACTCAGGGCACCTGGATCTGGTGCCCTGCAGCTATTTAAAGCCTCTCTGCTCCTCTCTGGTTCTCTCTCTGTTTTTCCCTGCAGGCACCCGGCTCGGTTGAGTATAACAAATTCCAACTAATCAGAATTGTTTGTTCAAAATAAAACATATTTTGATAAACGTTGACATGGTGTGTCTCCTCTTTGTTGTGGCCTTCTGAGCCATAACAACCACCGAGACCTTAAAGCAGATTGAGTTTTAGAGAAGTTCTCTTCCTTCCCTCAGTTCTCTCTGAAGCAGCCGAGGCGTAAAATATCTGAAATTGATTTTCATTCAGGAAAAACAGAGGTGTGTGTGTGTGTGTGTGTGTGTGTGTGTGTGTGTGTGTGTGTGTGTGTGTGTGTGTGTGTGTGTGTGTGTGTGTGTGTGTGTGTGTGTGTGTGTGTGTTTGTGTGTGGTGTGTGTGTGTGTGTGTGTGTGTGTGTGTGTGTGTGTGTGTGTGTGTGTGTGTGTGTGTGTGTGTGTGGTCCCCCTAGAGTTGGGAATAGTTCCATCGTTTCCCGAATGGAAATATTAATGAATTTAAAGTTGAATTACACCGTTATCTCTGGGTGTCAACCTGACCCCCCACCACCTGACCCCGTCACATGATCAGCTGTCACCTGACCCCGGGGTCCAGGTGTCCGGGGTCACGACCCCAGCAGCTTCTCTCTCTGCGGGGTCCTCGAACCCTAAAGGGTCTCTGGGGTTTAAACAGTGGAGAGAACATGCTGTAAACAGACCTCCATGGTGTCTGGATCCTCTTTAAGCCCTGAGCCTGTTTTTCAGGTCTCAGGCTCGAAAATGACATTCCCAGAACAATCGACTATAACTTCACTTCTAAAAGGAGTATATTAATAAAAAAAATTCTCAAAGCAATGATAAACCTGTGAGTAGGATGTAGAAAAGTCAGAATCAATATAGAATTTTTTAATTTTAAAGTAAATTCAGATTGAACATAGTAAAAAAATGTAAAGTATAGTGTCTGTCCAAAAAAACCCATTACTTATAGTGAAAAGTACCCTTGAATGATCGGATAGTGGATTACAAGCTTTAGGAATCCAAAGTACAACATATAATAAGTACCCAACATCAAGATTGATGCAAAACAAGTGACATTTGACCTTTATAGAGAGATTTAGCAAAAAAGACCCACTTCTGGGGTCATTTGGGTGGATTTTCCATATCTCTGGAACTCATTGGTCGATTTTGATGATTGACATCTCTTTTTAAACGTTAGAGCCAATAGAATCGAGGGGAGGCTCCTAAAATCCATCTAAACATTACCCATTGGTTAATAGAGTGATGCGCAGCCAGAATGCCCCGGAACCGGAAGCTGCGATACACTCTCGTAGCTCTCGTAGCAGCTAATATGAAAACTCAGTTTTTGCCATAAATATGACGATGGATTATCAGGAATAATTTCTAAATGACAGACACATTGGATGAACCTATGGATAAACCTTCAGCAGCGTTTTTATCGTTTAATGCCATTGAACACAACTTTTGATCAGAACAACAGCTAAGGTAAGATATTTCTCCCATTTTTGCTCTGTAAAGCTACGTGGTGTGATGTCTGTTTTTGCTTCCCTGTCGCGAGTTCTCATCGCTCAGTGATGATACTTATACCCCTATCATCTGTGGAATCTCAGTTTGCTAATCGATATCTTGTTTGTGCAGATCCGATATGTAATAAGTAGTGGTGTAACGGTATCCGTATTCGTCCCGTACCATCATGGTTAGGACGTCACGGTTCAGACGTCACGGTTCGGCACACGCAGTCACACGACGAATACGCCTTTTTTTTTTACGAGTGGGAAAAAAGTCTGTCACTCAGGGCAGTATCCATTACACTATATATAATCCAGGGGGCGGTATTGCGCCTAAAAGCTGTTTGCCAGCCGCCCAAAAACAACAAATGAAGAACAAGAAGAAAACACAACAAAACGAACAAAATACAAGAAGAAGAGAAGTTAGTATGGCGATTTCAGATAACACACAGGAGCTAGAACCCACCTGCTTCTTCTAAATCAGCTGTGTGGGAACATTTCGGGTTCCCTGTGGACTACAACAACGATGGAGAGCGAGTGGTGGATCGGGAGGACGGTGTGCCGGCGTTGTGCGGCAGCGGTGCGGCAGCGGTGCGGCAGCGGTGCGGTATGCTAATGGTATCACACGCCAAACATGCTAAATCCTATCAGAAGGCATCAGCCAGAGGTCCCAGTCACCGGAGCCCGGCGAAAGACAGCAGCAGTTCAACAGCTTATCCCGCTGCTTTCAAGAAGCCAATAGACATGAAAGAGACCAAAGAAATAACGGAAGCTTTTGGCATGTTTTTCAACGGCTATGCTGCGCCCTGATGCAATAGTAGAGGACCCCGGCTTTTATTGATTGTGATTGAAACACTTTCTTATTATTTATTTTGTAATATTTTCAAGACATTCTTTTTAGTTTTACAGCTTATTGAACCTTTTAGTTTGAGATCAGCCATTATAGATCATATGGCCATCTGAGTGTGTGGTACTTTGTGGTTTTAGAGTCCTTATTTTTAAACTGAAACTTCCACTACAGTTCAAAATAAATAAAAAACAAACCTGGAATTATGCATTTGGGACTTTTTTTGGGGTTTTTCTTGTTGTACCGAACCCGTACCGAACCGTGAATTCTGTGAACCGTTACACCCTTAGTAATAAGGGTATTTATACCTAGAGTTCTGTGCGAAGTGTGTTAGCATTCTTTCGCTCAGGGCTCATTGAGACGCTTCTTGTGAGACTTGTGTTTGTTTCGGTAAAAATTGTTCGTATCGTCAGTTAGCTGAGTTTCTAACCGTTAATCGGGTATGACACATTAATAGGTTTTTAAATGTTAAAAAGCCCTGAGACACAGTTTCGTGAAAAAAAAACGGGGCCTCCGGGTTGAACAGGTTAAATACGGTTTATTACGTTGATAACTATTTATATAAATAAGTAGATTGTAAGATGACAAACAGATGAATGTTTATGGATGTTCTTTACAGAGTTCAGGTGTTTAACAGTCTGATGGCCTGTGGCATGAAACTGTCTTTAAACCCAACTAAACAACTAGATATGTAATGCTAATTCACATGTTAATATGTGATAAGTCAGACAGCAGCTGATTGTAAACACATGACGTGTGTAACAGAAGCATGGACTCTGTGTTGCAGATGAAGAGTCGGACCGACTGTATTTATCCAGGTAAACAACAGGAGATCTGAAGATAATATATTCTATTTTCCATACGTCAGTAAGTCTTGTTTAGCAGTTTGACCTACAGAAGTCTCTCAGTTACTCTTTTTTGTTTTAAATATCCTGACTGACTGCAGCTTTCCTTAAGGCTAAATTGTTTCTTAATTGTTTCTTACTTATTTTGTATTATCCTTATATATTTGTTTTTTTTTCCTACTTTTTAGATTATTTCAGTTCGCACCACCAGAGACCAAAGCAGATTCTCTCTGTGTAAACGTACCTGGAAATAAACCATATTTTGAGAACTGCTGCGTGCTACAAGATATTTTTAGGTGTTGACATATTTTTTGTGTTACTACTTTATTAAATGGTCCGGGTTAAAGTGATTGCAGGGTTTAAATCAGGACTGATTTAGTGGTGTTTTAATGGTTCCCCCCCAACACAACATTGGGCTGCATAACAACAAAGAAGCCTTTATTTCAGTTTATTAAACAAGTAAACACACAGACAGGGAACATGAGGGGTGAAATGCTGACTCATTTCAGGGTTTTAGGACTCATTCCTGCACCTCTCTTTGGATCAGAAACACATGAGGAGGACTTACTGTATTTTATTTAAGCTTTAACTGTTAATAATGTGAGTGGTTGCTTCATAAACTCTACATCATTGTGCCTTCTTTATTTACCGAAAGTATTTTGACAGATGCATCTTCTTCTTTCTGACTTCCTGCAGAGAGAAAAGCTCCTTTCCTTCACAGCCAGTCTAACATAACACAGGTGTATTAATATACCTATAATCTCTGGAATGAACATATCGCTCACAAAAGCAGCTGAAGACACAGAAGAGAGAGCGTCTTGTTTCATGCACACAGAGAGGAGAGAGGAGTGTTTCAGCTGCAGACATTCAGAGGAATGGATTTCTCCGCTCTTTGATTTGTGGACAAATGTTTGTTGCTGTGAGAAACAAACAGCTGATGAAACCTCGCCTCTGAGTTTCACACCTGTTCTCCACGAGGTCCTTGGGATCCTCTCTGGGTTTATTCAGTCACAAACAAACACCAAACACAAAACATGGATTTCAAGAAACCTCAAAAGTTAAGTTTTAATAATCTGGCACTTCTTTATTTCCCGTGGCCCACAGCATCGCTCAGAGGCAAATGTCCACCACGGCTCGTCCACATGTATATTCATATCACTCGTTTATCTGTGCGAGAGCAAACCTCTCTCTCATTAGTTCCTGTTGCACAAATCAAACTTCCTCCAACCTAAAAACATTTAGAAACAGGTCATATTTAACCTGTTTAATCAGTGTTGGCAGAGGGGGGGCCGTGCTGGAGTCTCTTTCCAAACAGGATATTAAAAGACACATGAGAAGTATAAACTATAACTCTGAAGGTGTTCTTGATCTCTAGATGAATAAAGAGCAGCTGGTTCCAGTTTGTCCCAGAGAGGTCCCACTGACATTAAACATGGTGGTGGTCTCGAGAGGAGGATCAGTTCTGTTCCTCTCATGAACTGCCCCTCTAACACCCTATGGATCATCAGACCTTCCATTAACACCAGGGAAACATGGTGTGGTCTCGAGAGGAGGATCAGTTTCTGTTCCTCTCATGAACTGCCCCTCTAACACCCTATGGATCATCAGAGCCTTCCATTAACACCAGGGAAACATGGTGGTGGTCTCGAGAGGAGGTCAGTTTCTGTTCCTCTCATGAACTGCCCCTCTAACACCCTATGGATCATCAGAGCCTTCCATTAACACCAGGGAAACATGGTGGTGGTCTCGAGAGGAGGGTCAGTTTCTGTTCCTCTCATGAACTGCCCCTCTAACACCCTATGGATCATCAGAGCCTTCCATTAACACCAGGGAAACATGGTGGTGGTCTCGAGAGGAGGGTCAGTTTCTGTTCCTCTCATGAACTGCCCCTCTAACACCCTATGGATCATCAGACCCTTCCATTAACACCAGGGAAACATGGTGTGGTCTCGAGAGGAGGTCAGTCACTGTTCCTCTCATGAACTGCCCCTCTAACACCCTATGGATCATCAGAGCCTTCCATTAACACCAGGGAAACATGGTGTGGTCTCGAGAGGAGGGTCAGTTCCTGTTCCTCTCATGAACTGCCCCTCTAACACCCTATGGATCATCAGACCCTTCCATTAACACCAGGGAAAACATGTTTTAAAGATGAATGTTCAGTCACATTGAGTCAGAGGGTTCAGGTAGTGAGGAACCCTTAGTGAGGAACCCTTAGTGAGGAACGCTTAGTGAGGAACCCTTAGTGAGGAACCCTTAGTGAGGAACGCTTAGTGAGGAACGCTTAGTGAGGAACGCTTAGTGAGGAACCCTTAGTGAGGAACCCTTAGTGAGGAACGCTTAGTGAGGAACACTTAGTGAGGAACACTTAGTGAGGAACCCTTAGTGAGGAACACTTAGTGAGAACGCTTGGTGAGGAACCCTTGGTGAGGAACGCTTAGTGAGGAACGCTTAGTGAGGAACCCTTAGTGAGGAACCCTTAGTGAGGAACCCTTAGTGAGGAACACTTAGTGAGGAACGCTTAGTGAGGAACACTTAGTGAGGAACCCTTAGTGAGGAACCCTTAGTGAGGAACCCTTGGTGAGGAACGCTTAGTGAGGAACCCTTGGTGAGGAACCCTTGCTGAGGAACACTGAGTGAGGAACCCTTAGAGAGCAACACTTAGTGAGGAACCCTTGCTGAGGAACACTTAGTGAGGAACCCTTAGTGAGGAACCCTTAGTGAGGAACACTTAGTGAGGAACCCTTGCTGAGGAACACTTAGTGAGGAACCCTTAGTGAGGAACCCCTAGTGAGGAACACTTAGTGAGGAACACTTAGTGAGGAACCCTTGGTGAGGAACACTTAGTGAGGAACCCTTGCTGAGGAACACTTAGTGAGGAACCCCTAGTGAGGAACACTTAGTGAGGAACCCTTGGTAAGGAACACTTAGTGATGAATACTTTGTGAGGAACCCTTATTGAGGAATACTTAGTGAGGAACCCTTGCTGAGGAACACTTAGTGAGGTTCCTTGGTGAGGAACACTTAGTGAGGATACTTAGTGAGGAACCCTTGGTGAGGAACACTTAGTGAGGAACCCTTAGTGAGGAACCCCTAGTGAGGAACACTTAGTGAGGAACCCTTAGTGAGGAACCCCTAGTGAGGAACACTTAGTGAGGAACCCTTGGTGAGGAACACTTAGTGAGGAATACTTAGTGAGGAACCCCTAGTGAGGAACACTTAGTGAGGAACCCTTGGTGAGGAACACTTAGTGAGTAACCCCTAGTGAAGAACACTTAGTGAGGAACCCTTGGTGAGGAACACTTAGTGAGGAACACTTAGTGAGGAACCCCTAGTGAGGAACACTTAGTGAGGAACCCTTGGTGAGGAACACTTAGTGAGGAACCCTTGGTGAGGAACATTTAGTGAGGAACACTTAGTGAGGAACCCCTAGTGAGGAACACTTAGTGAGGAACCCTTGGTGAGGAACACTTAGTGAGGAACCCCTAGTGAGGAAACTTAGTGAGGAACCCCTAGTGGGAACACTTAGTGAGGAACCCTTGGTGAGGAACATTTAGTGAGGAACCCCTAGTGAGGAACACTTAGTGAGGAACCCTTGGTGAGGAACACTTAGTGAGGAACCCCTAGTGAGGAACACTTAGTGAGGAACCCTTGGTGAGGAACACTTAGTGAGGAACCCTTGGTGAGGAACACTTAGTGAGGAACACTTAGTGAGGAACCCCTAGTGAGGAACACTTAGTGAGGAACCCTTGGTGAGGAACACTTAGTGAGGAACCCTAGTGAGGAACACTTAGTGAGGAACCCCTAGTGAGGAACCTTTAGTGAGGAACCCCTAGTGAGGAACACTTAGTGAGGAACCCTTGGTGAGGACACTTAGTGAGGAACCCCTAGTGAGGAACACTTAGTGAGGAACCCCTAGTGAGGAAACTTAGTGAGGAACCCCTAGTGAGGAACACTTAGTGAGGAACCCCTAGTGAGGAACACTTAGTGAGGAACCCTTAGTGAGGAACCCTTAGTGAGGAACACTTAGTGAGGAACCCTTGCTGAGGAACACTTAGTGAGGAACACTTAGTGAGGAAACCCCTAGTGAGGAACACTTAGTGAGGAACCCTTGGTGAGGAACACTTAGTGAGGAACCCCTAGTGAGGAACACTTAGTGAGGAACCCTTGTGAGGAACACTTAGTGAGGAACCCTAGTGAGGAAACACTTAGTGAGGAACACTTAGTGAGTAACCCCTAGTGAGGAACACTTAGTGAGGAACCCTTGGTGAGGAACACTTAGTGAGGAACCCTTAGTGAGGAACACTTAGTGAGGAACCCCTAGTGAGGAACACTTAGTGAGGAACCCTTGGTGAG
Organism: Dissostichus mawsoni; assembly: GCA_011823955.1. Classification (NCBI taxonomy): domain Eukaryota; kingdom Metazoa; phylum Chordata; class Actinopteri; order Perciformes; family Nototheniidae; genus Dissostichus; species Dissostichus mawsoni. The sequence goes on along the minus strand of JAAKFY010000174.1, from coordinate 153,599 downwards.
GAACACTTAGTGAGGAACCCTAGTGAGGAACACTTAGTGAGGAACCCCTAGTGAGGAACACTTAGTGAGGAACCCTTGGTGAGGAACACTTAGTGAGGAACCCTTGGTGAGGAACACTTAGTGAGGAACCCCTAGTGAGGAACACTTAGTGAGGAACCCTGGTGAGGAACACTTAGTGAGGAATACTTTGTGAGGAACCCTTAGTGAGGAATACTTAGTGAGGAACCCTGCTGAGGAACACTTAGTGAGGAACCCTTAGTGAGGAACCCTAGTGAGGAACACTTAGTGAGGAACCCTTAGTGAGGAACCCCTAGTGAGGAACACTTAGTGAGGAACCCTAAGTGAGGAACCCCTAGTGAGGAACACTTAGTGAGGAACACTTAGTGAGGAACCCTTAGTGAGGAACCCCTAGTGAGGAACACTTAGTGAGGAACCCTTAGTGAGGAACCCCTAGTGAGGAACACTTAGTGAGGAACCCTTAGTGAGGAACCCCTATTGAGGAACACTTAGTGAGGAACCCTTAGTGAGGAACCCCTAGTGAGGAACACTTAGTGAGGAACCCTTAGTGAGGAACCCCTAGTGAGGAACACTTAGTGAGGAACCCTTGGTGAGGAACACTTAGTGAGGAATACTTAGTAAGGAACCCTTAGTGAGGAACCCTAGTGAGGAACACTTAGTGAGGAACCCTTGGTGAGGAACACTTAGTGAGGAATACTTAGTGAGGAACCCTGGTGAGGAACACTTAGTGAGGAACCCTTAGTGAGGAACCCTAGTGAGGAACACTTAGTGAGGAACCCTTAGTGAGGAACCCCTAGTGAGGAACACTTAGTGAGGAACCCTTGGTGAGGAACACTTAGTGAGGAATACTTAGTGAGGAACCCCTAGTGAGGAACACTTAGTGAGGAACCCTTGGTGAGGATGACTTAGTGAGGAACCCCTAGTGAGGAACACTTAGTGAGGAACCCTTGGTGAGGAATACTTAGTGAGGAACACTTAGTGAGGAACCCCTAGTGAGGAAACACTTAGTGAGGAACCCTTGGTGAGGAACACTTAGTGAGGAACCCTTGGTGAGGAACATTTAGTGAGGAACACTTAGTGAGGAACCCCTAGTGAGGAACACTTAGTGAGGAACCCCTCGTGAGGAACACTTAGTGAGGAACCCCTAGTGAGGAACACTTAGTGAGGAACCCCTAGGAGGAACACTTAGTGAGGAACCCCTAGTGAGGAACATAGTGAGGAACCCTTAGTGAGGAACCCTTAGTGAGGAACACTTAGTGAGGAACCCTTGCTGAGGAACACTTAGTGAGGAACACTTAGTGAGGAAACCCCTAGTGAGGAACACTTAGTGAGGAACCCTTGGTGAGGAACACTTAGTGAGGAACCCCTAGTGAGGAACACTTAGTGAGGAACCCTTGGTGAGGAAACACTTAGTGAGGAACCCTAGTGAGGAACACTTAGTGAGGAAACACTTAGTGAGGAAACCCCTAGTGAGGAACACTTAGTGAGGAACCCTTGGTGAGGAACACTTAGTGAGGAACCCTTAGTGAGGAACACTTAGTGAGGAACCCCTAGTGAGGAACACTTAGTGAGGAACCCTTGGTGAGGAACACTTAGTGAGGAACCCTAGTGAGGAACACTTAGTGAGAACCCCTAGTGAGGAAACCCTTAGTGAGGAACCCTTGTGAGGAACACTTAGTGAGGAACCCTTGGTGAGGAACACTTAGTGAGGAACCCTTGGTGAGGAACACTTAGTGAGGAACCCCTAGTGAGGAACACTTAGTGAGGAACCCCTAGTGAGGAACACTTAGTGAGGAACACTTAGTGAGGAACCCTTGGTGAGGAACACTTAGTGAGGAACCCTAGTGAGGAACATTAGTGAGGAACCCCTAGTGAGGAACACTTAGTGAGGAACCCTTGGTGAGGAACCCCTAGTGAGGAACACTTAGTGAGGAACACTTAGTGAGGAACACTTAGTGAGGAACCCCTAGTGAGGAACACTTAGTGAGGAACCCTTGGTGAGGAACACTTAGTGAGGAACCCTTAGTGAGGAACACTTAGTGAGGAACCCCTAGTGAGGAACATTAGTGAGGAACCCTTGGTGAGGAACACTTAGTGAGGAACCCTAGTGAGGAACACTTAGTGAGGAACCCTAGTGAGGAACCCTTAGTGAGGAACCCTTGGTGAGGAACACTAGTGAGGAACCCTTGGTGAGGAACACTTAGTGAGGAACCCTTGGTGAGGAACACTTAGTGAGGAACCCCTAGTGAGGAACACTTAGTGAGGAACCCCTAGTGAGGAACACTTAGTGAGGAACACTTAGTGAGGAACCCTTGGTGAGGAACACTTAGTGAGGAACCCCTAGTGAGGAACACTTAGTGAGGAACCTTGGTGAGGAACCCCTAGTGAGGAACACTTAGTGAGGAACACTTAGTGAGGAACACTTAGTGAGGAACCCTAGTGAGGAACACTTAGTGAGGAACCCTTGGTGAGGAACACTTAGTGAGGAACCCTTAGTGAGGAACACTTAGTGAGGAACCCCTAGTGAGGAACACTTAGTGAGGAACCCCTAGTGAGGAACACTTAGTGAGGAACCCTAGTGAGGAACACTTAGTGAGGAACCCTTGGTGAGGAACACTTAGTGAGGAACCCTTAGTGAGGAACCCCTAGTGAGGAACCCTTAGTGAGGAACACTTAGTGAGGAACCCCTAGTGAGGAACACTTAGTGAGGAACCCTTGGAGAGGAAACACTTAGTGAGGAACCCCTAGTGAGGAACACTTAGTGAGGAACCCCTAGTGAGGAACACTTAGTGAGGAACACTTAGTGAGGAACCCTTGGTGAGGAACACTTAGTGAGGAACCCCTAGTGAGGAACACTTAGTGAGGAACCCCTAGTGAGGAACACTTAGTGAGGAACCTTGGTGAGGAACACTTAGTGAGGAACCCTTAGTGAGGAACACTTAGTGAGGAACCCCTAGTGAGGAACACTTAGTGAGGAACCCTTGGTGAGGAACACTTAGTGAGGAACACTTAGTGAGGAACCCCTAGTGAGGAACACTTAGTGAGGAACCCTTGGAGAGGAACACTTAGTGAAGAACCCCTAGTGAGGAACACTTAGTGAGGAACCCTTGGTGAGGAACACTTAGTGAGGAACCCCTAGTGAGGAACACTTAGTGAGGAACCTTGGTGAGGAACACTTAGTGAGGAACCCCTAGTGAGGAACACTTAGTGAGGAAACACTTAGTGAGGAACCCCTAGTGAGGAACACTTAGTGAGGAACCCCTAGTGAGGAACACTTAGTGAGGAACCCCTAGTGAGGAACACTTAGTGAGGAACCCCTAGTGAGGAACACTTAGTGAGGAACCCTTAGTGAGGAACCCTTGGTGAGGAACACTTAGTGAGGAACCCTAGTGAGGAACACTTAGTGAGGAACACTTAGTGAGGAACACTTAGTGAGGAACCCTAGTGAGGAACACTTAGTGAGGAACCCTTAGTGAGGAACACTTAGTGAGGAACACTTAGTGAGGAACCCTAGTGAGGAACACTTAGTGAGGAACCCCTAGTGAGGAACACTTAGTGAGGAACCCTTGGTGAGGAACACTTAGTGAGGAACACTTAGTGAGGAACCCCTAGTGAGGAACACTTAGTGAGGAACACTTAGTGAGGAACCCCTAGTGAGGAACACTTAGTGAGGAACCCTTGGAGAGGGCTGATGATGTTCATAATGCAACGTTCATCTGTTAATCTGTTTATTATGGAGGCCTAAAGGAGAAAACGAGCTACATCAGACGAACAGAACAAGCTGAAAAAACATAACAAGGAGCCAAACAAATTACAAAAACAAAACAGAAATACTTTAATTATCATACATTAAAACCACTTGGAATGAATTGCATATTTCCTCTTTTATTTTCACGTTAAACTATGTTGCATTGGAGCTAGCTTTTGTGAAAATGGCAAAAAAAGCCGTTGAATCTTTTTCGTGTGTGTGGCTAGCGTTACTATACTTGTGGGGACCTAAATCTGTTTACACAGTCACGTGTGGGGACTCGCCTCCCTTATGGGGACAACATGGAGGTCCCCATGAGGGGAAACATTAATTTTAGGGTGAAGACTTGGTTAGGTTTAGGGTTAGGGTATGGGTAAGGGTAAGGGTAAGGGTAAGGGTAAGGGTTAGGCATCTGTTGGTTATGGTTAAGGTTAGGATAAGTCTCCAGGAAATGCATGTAAGTCAATGTAATGTCCCCTGAAGTGATGTATACATGGTACTGTGTGTGTGTGTGTGTGTGTGTGTGTGTGTGTGTGTGTGTGTGTGGTGTGTGTGTGTGTGTGTTGTGTGTGTGTTGTGTGTGTGTGTGTGTGTTGTGTGTGTGTGTGTGGTGTGTGTGTGTGTTGTGTGTGTGTGTGTGTGTGTGTGTGGTGTGTGTGGTGTGTGTGTGTGTGTGTGTGTGTGTGTGTGTGTGTGTGTGTGTGTGTGTGTTGTTGTGTGTGTGTGTGTGTGTGTGTGTGTGTGTGTGTGTGTGTGTGTGTGTTTGATGGATGTTTGGAGCTGCAGAGCATTTCTTCCTCTCTATGGGGGGGGGGGGGAGACCTTACATATAATAACCTCTCAGCCTTCAGCGTCTCAATCACTCAGTATGAGACTCTCTCTATCTCCCCCTTTATCTCCCCCTTTATCTCCCCTTTATCTCTTTATGTCCTTGGACTCTCTTTGGGTTTGTGTGTCAACATTTTGTTTTGTATTCAGATTTAAGGTTTTATTGTGAAATGCATAAAGACCTACAGTTTGGTAATGCAGTCTTGATTCCTTCAAGAAAATACTGTTTACCACAAAAATATAAAGAAATAAGCGAGTGAAACCGTGATGTAATGCAAGTAACAGGCAGGAATAAGTAAGCTATGTACATGTCAGATACAACAATGTAAAGACATGTCAATCTAAATGTTGTTCAGTAGATTAAAGAGGGTTAATTGTGACAGGACAACTCCTCATTTCCCTCACTTGCGAATGAGAATCGGTGGTCAGATCTTTGTTGTGTTATGTATGCATACATAATGTGACTAAAGAGTTATTAGGTATTATACCACATTTACCAGTTTCCTTTGCTTTTTTAAGGCCGTTTTATTTCTATTTTGAGATGTTTACATATTAGAATTGTTTATTTATATTCTTTTAATTGTTATTGTAAAATGCCACGTCTTTTTATTCTGCTGCAACACAAAACATTCCCCAAATTGGGATCAATAAAGTACTTCTTATCTTATCAATACATGCTTTGACGTTCACCTTCCTTTATCCACACATGCACACAAACCACTCTCAAGAACTGTGAATCCTTATTTATATCAAATCATTATAACTGAGTGTGTAAGAAGATTTCAGACACTTTAAAGTTAGGTTTTTAGAGTAGGGTATCCTCATTAACACAAGAGATGGGAGGTGTTTAATTAAAGCACTTTCATCCCACAGGCCATAAGACTGTTAAACACCTGAACTTTGAAAGAACATCCATAACATTCATCTGTTTGAAATGTATATATATATCAATATTCCAATGACTTGTATATAGACTATTCTGCACTATTTCTATATATATTCTATTTGTATTTACTTGCGCTATTATCTGTTTATTGTGTTGCTCTGTTGGAGGAGCCTGTGAGCTAAGTGATAACACTGTAGCTATGTACAAATGACAATAAAAGCCTTGAAACTTCAATCTTGAACTTTAAACATCATATTAGTTTTATCGTCTGCATTTAAGCAGTTGTAATGTCCTTTAACGTGGGAAGTTTCCATCGATTTCGGTCTAATGGTTGGGAGAGAGTCGAGGAAGGAGACGGATTAACTTTGAAAGTGAGAATACACAGTGGTTTGGCCCAGATCATATTTCCACTCTCCAAACACTGCAGTGTGTCTTTACAATTCACAAAGGGTGTGCTTTAACATCAGAGGACAATAATCTGTTCTGTGGTGTTTTGTATACTCTGACCCATATAGGAAGAACACTGGGATCTGAAGAACCTTGAAGATTACTCCAATTATCCTGGGGGGATTAAAAAATAATGAAACACAATCTTCACGCTTCTGGTCTTTGTATTTAATATTTTCTGACTTTGATGTTTGGATGAATATGAAGGAGAAGAGCTGGAAAGTGGAAGTGAAACCTCAGCATGAGGTAATAAATCAAGAGAGAAGCAGGAACATTTCTCATAGACTTCTATACAATCTGAGGTAATAAAGACAGGAAGTAGGTTATTCCTCATAGACTTCTATACAATCTGAGGTAATGAAGAGAGAGAGAAGTAGGAACATTTTCATAGACTCTATACAATCTGAGGTAATAAGAGAGAGAGAAGTAGGAACATTTCCTCATAGACTTCTATACAATCTGAGGTAATGAGAGAGAAGAAGTAGGAACATTCCTCATAGACTTCTATACAATCTGAGGTAATAAAGAGAGAGAGAAGTAGGAACATTTTCTCATAGACTTCTATACAATCTGAGGTAATAAAGAGAGAGAGAAGTAGGAACATTTCCTCATAGACTTCTATACAATCTGAGGTAATAAAGAGAGAGAGAATAGGAACATTTCTCATAGACTTCTATACAATCTGAGGTAATAAAGAGAGAGAGAAGTAGGAACATTCCTCATAGACTTCTATACAAACTGAGGTAATAAAGAGAGAGAGAAGTAGGAACATTTCCTCATAGACTTCTATTCAATCTGAGGTAATAAAGAGAGAGAGAAGTAGGAACATGTTCTCATAGACTTCTATACAATCTGAGGTAATAAAGAGAGAGAGAAGTAGGAACATTTCCTCATAGACTTCTATACAACTGAGGTAATGAAGAGAGAGAGAGAGAAGTAGGAACATTTCTCATAGACTCCTATTACAATCTGAGGTAATAAAGAGAGAGAAGTAGGAACATTTCCTCATAACTTCTATACAATCTGAGGTAATAAGAGAGAGAGAGAAGTAGGAACATTTCCTCATAGACTTCTATACAATCTGAGATAATAAAGAGAGAGAAGTAGGAACATTATCTCATAGACTTCTCTACAATCTGAGGTAATAAAGAGAGAGAAGTAGGAACATTTCTCATAGACTTCTATAGAATCTGAGGTAATAAAGAGAGGGAAGCAGGAACATTTTCTCATAAAACTTCTCTCAATCTGAGGTAATAAAGAGAGAGAGAAGTAGGAACATTTCCTCATAGACTTCTATACAATCTGAGGTAATAAAGAGAGAGAGAAGTAGGAACATTTTTCCTCATAGACTTCTATACAATCTGAGGTAATAAAGAGAGAGAGAAGTAGGAACATTTCTCATAGACTTCTATACAATCTGAGGTAATAAAGAGAGAGAGAAGTAGGAACATTCCTCATAGACTTCTATACAATCTGAGGTAATAAAAGAGAGAGACGTAGGAACATTTTCTCATAGACTTCTATACAATCTGAGATAATAAAGACAGAGAAGTAGGTCATTTCCTCATAGATCTATACAACTGAGGTAATGAAGAAGAGCAGAGAGAAGTAGGAACATTTTCTCATAGACTTCTCATACAATCTGAGGTAATAAAGAGAGAGAAGTAGGAACATTTCCTCATAGACTTCTATACAACCTGAGGTAAAAAGAGAGAGAGAAGTAGGAACATTTCCTCATAGACTTCTATACAATCTGAGGTAATAAAGAGAGAGAAGTAGGAACATTTCCTCAAGACTTCTATACAATCTGAGGTAATAAAGAGAGAGAGAGAAGTAGGAACTTTTTCTCATAGACTTCTACAATCTGAGGTAATAGAGAGAGAGATAGGAACATTTCCTCATAGACTTCTATAAGATCTGAGGTGATGAAGAGGAGAAGTAGGAACATTTTCTCATAGACTTCTCTATACAATCTGAGGTAATAAAGAGAGAATAGGAACATTTTCTCATAGACTTCTATACAATCTGAGGTAATAAGAGAGAGAGAAGTAGGAACATTTTCTCATAGACTTCTATACAATCTGAGGTAATAAAGAGAGAAGTAGGAACATTTTCTCATAGACTTCTATACAATCCGAGGTAATAAAGAGAGAGAGAAGTAGGGCATTTCTCATAGACTTCTATACAATCTGAGGTAATAAAGAGAGAGAGAAGTAGGAACTTTTCTCATAGACTTCTCTACAATCTGAGGTAATAAAAAGAGAGAGAGAGAAGTAGGAACATTTCCTCATAGACTTCTATACAATCTGAGGTAATAAAGAGAGAGAGAAGCAGGAACATTTTTCATAGACTCTCTACAATCTGACGTAATAAAGAGAGAGAGAAGTAGGAACATTTCCTCATAGACTTCTATACAATCTGAGGTAATAAAAAGAGAGAGAGAGAAGCAGGAACTTTTCTCATAGACTTCTCTACAATCTGAGGTAATAAAGAGAGAGAGAAGTAGGAAACATTTCTCATAGATTCTATAAGATCTGAGGTAATAAAGAGAGAATAAGGAACATTTTCTCATAGACTTCTATACAATCTGAGGTAATAAAGAGAGAATAAGGAACATTTTCTCATAGACTTCTATACAATCTGAGGTAATAAAGAGAGAATAAGGAACCATTTCTCATAGACTTCTATACAATCTGAGGTAATAAAGAGAGAATAAGGAACATTTTCTCATAGACTTCTATACAATCTGAGGTAATAAAGAGAGAATAAGGAACTTTTCTCATAGACTTCTATACAATCTGAGGTAATAAAGAGAGAATAAGGAACATTTTCATAGACTTCTATACAATCTGAGGTATAAAGAGAGAGAAGTAGGAAACATTTTCTCATAGACTACTCTAATAACAATGCTGAGGTACAAAGTATAAGAGAGAGAAGCAGGAACATTTTGTCATAGACTTCTCTACAATCTGAGGTAATAAAGAGAGAGAGAAGTAGGAACATTTCCTCATAGACTTCTATACAAACTGAGGTAATGAAGAGAGAGAGAGAGAAGTCGGAACATTTTCTCATAGACTTCTATACAATCTGAGGTAATAAAGAGAGAGAGAAGTAGGAACATGTTTCTCATAGACTTCTATACAATCTGAGGTAATAAAGAGAGAGAGAAGTAGGAACATTTCCTCATAGACTTCTATACAAACTGAGGTAATGAAGAGAGAGAGAAGTAGGAACATTTCCTCATAGACTTCTATACAATCTGAGGTAATAAAGACAGAGAGAAGTAGGAACATTTCCTCATAGACTTCTATACAATCTGAGGTAATAAAGAGAGAGAAGTAGGAACATTTCTCATAGACTTCCTATACAATCTGAGGTAATAAAGAGAGAGAAGTAGGAACATTTCCTCATAGACTTCTATACAATCTGAGGTAATAAAGAGAGAGAGAAGTAGGAACATTTTCTCATAGACTTCTATACAATCTGAGGTAATAAAGAGAGAGAAGCAGGAACATTTTCTCATAGACTTCTCTACAATCTGAGGTAATAAAGAGAGAGAGAAGTAGGAACATTTCCTCATAGATTTCTATACAATCTGATGGTAATAAAGACAGAGAGAAGTAGGAACATTTCCTCATAGACTTCTATACAAACTGAGGTAATGAAGAGAGAGAGAGAGAGAAGTCGGAACATTTTCTCATAGACTTCTATACAATCTGAGGTAATAAAGAGAGAGAGAAGTAGGAACATGTTCTCATAGACTTCTATACAATCTGAGGTAATAAAGAGAGAGAGAAGTAGGAACATTTCCTCATAGACTTCTATACAAACTGAGGTAATGAAGAGAGAGAGAGAGAGAAGTAGGAACATTTTCTCATAGACTCCTATACAATCTGAGGTAATAAAGAGAGAGAAGTAGGAACATTTCCTCATAGACTTCTATACAATCTGAGGTAATAAAGAGAGAGAAGTAGGAACATTTCCTCATAGACTTCTATACAATCTGAGGTAATAAGAGAGAGAGAAGTAGGAACATTTCCTCATAGACTTCTATACAATCTGAGATAATAAAGAGAGAGAAGTAGGAACATTATCTCATAGATCTCTACAATCTGAGGTAATAAAGAGAGAGAAGTAGGAACATTTTCTCATAGACTTCTATACAATCTGAGGTAATAAGAGAGAGAAGTAGGAAACATTTCCTCATAGACTTCTATACAATCTGAGGTAATAAAGACAGAGAAGTAGGTTCATTCCTCATAGACTTCTATAAAACTGAGGTAATGAAGAGACAGAGAGAAGTAGGAACATTTTCTCATAGACTTCTATACAATCTGAGGTAATAAAGAGAGAGAAGTAGGAACATTTCCTCATAGACTTCTATACAACCTGAGGTAATAAAGAGAGAGAGAAGTAGGAACATTTCCTCATAGACTCTATACAATCTGAGGTAATAAAGAGAGAGAGAGAAGTAGGAACTTTTTTCATAGACTTCTCTACAATCTGAGGTAATAAAGAGAGAGAGAAATAAGAACATTTCCTCATAGACTTCTATAAGATCTGAGGTGATGAAGAGAGAAGTAGGAACATTTCCACATAGACTTCTATACAATCTGAGGTAATAAAGAGAGAGAGAAGTAGGAACATTTCCTCATAGACTTCTCTACAATCTGAGGTAATAAAGAGAGAGAGAAGTAGGAACATTTCCTCATAGACTTCTCTACAATCTGAGATAATAAAGAGAGAGAGAAGTAGGAACATTTCCTCATAGACTTCTCTAACAATCTGAGGTAATAAAGAGAGAGAGAAGTAGGAACATTTCCTCATAGACTTCTATACAATCTGAGGTAATAAAGAGAGAGAAGTAGGAACATTTCCTCATAGACTTCTATACAATCCGAGGTAATAAAGAGGAGAGAGGAAGTAGGAACTTTTTCTCATAGACTTCTCTACAATCTGTGGTAATAAAGAGAGAGAGAAGTAGGAACATTTCCTCATAGACTTCTATAAGATCTGAGGTGATGAAGAGAGAAGTAGGAACTTTTCTCATAGACTTCTCTACAATCTGAGGTAATAAAGAGAGAATAAGGAACATTTTGTCATAGACTTCTATACAATCTGAGGTAATAAAGAGAGAGAGAAGTAGGAACATTCCTCATAGACATCTATACAATCTGAGGTAATAGAGAGAGAGAGAATTAGGAACATTTCCTGATAGACTTCTCTGCAATCTGAGATAATAAAGAGAGAGAGAAGTAGGAAAATTCCTCATAGACTTCTCTACAATCTGAGGTAATAAAGAGAGAGAGAAGTAGGAACATTTCCTCATAGACTCTATACAATCTGAGGTAATAAAGAGAGAGAGAGTAGGAACATTTTCTCATAGACTTCTATACAATCTGAGGTAATAAAGAGAGAGAGAAGTAGAACATTTCCTCATAGACTTCTCTACAATCTGAGGTAATAAAGAGAGAGAGAGAAGTGGAACATTTCCTCATAGACTTCTATACAATCTGAGGTAATAAAGAGAGAGAAGTAGGAACATTTCCTCATAGACTTCTATACAATCTGAGGTAATAAAGAGAGAAGTAGGAAACATTTTCTCATAGACTTCTATACAATCTGAGGTAATAAAGAGAGAGAGAAGTAGGAACATTTTCTCATAGACTTCTCTACAATCTGAGGTAATAAAGAGAGAGAGAGAAGTGGGAACATTTCCTCATAGACTTCTATACAATCTGAGGTAAAAAGAGAGAGAAGTAGGAACATTTCTTCATAGACTTCTATACAATCTGAGGTAATAAAGAGAGAAGTAGGAAACATTTTCTCATAGACTTCTATACAATCTGAGGTAATAAAGAGAAGAGAAGTAGGAACATTTTTCTCATAGACTTCTATACAATCTGAGGTAATAAAGAGAGAAGTAGGAACAGTTCCTCATAGACGTCTCTACAATCTGAGGTAAAAGAGAGAGAGAAGTAGGAACATTTTCTCATAGACTTATATACAATCTGAGGTATAAAGAGAGAGAGAAGTAGGAACATTTCCTCATAGACTTCTCTACAATCTGAGGTAATAAAGAGAGAGAGAAGTAGGAACATTTCCTCATAGACTTCTATACAATCTGAGGTAATAAAGAGAGAAGTAGGAACATTTTCTCATAGATCTATACAATCCGAGGTAATAAAGAGAGAGAGAAGCAGGAACATTTTCTCATAGACTTCTCTACAATCTGAGGTAATAAAAAGAGAGAGAGAGAAGTAGGAACATTTCCTCATAGACTTCTATACAATCTGACGTAATAAAGAGAGAGAGAAGTAGGAACATTTCCTCATAGACTTCTCTACAATCTGAAGTAATAAGAGAGAGAGAAGTAGGAACATTTCCTCATAGACTTCTATAAGATCTGAGGTGATGAAGAGAGAAGTAGGAACATTTCCTCATAGACTTCTATACCATCTGAGGTAATAAAGAGAGAGAGAAGTAGGAACATTTTCTCATAGACTTCTATACAATCTGAGGTAATAAAGAGAGAATAAGGAACATTTTCTCATAGACTTCTATACAATCTGAGGTAATAAGAGAGAGAGAAGTAGGAACATTTCCTCATTGACTTCTATACAATCTGAGGTAAAAGAGAGAGAGAAGTAGGAACATTTCCTCATAGACTCTATACAATCTGAGGTAATAAAGAGAGAGAGAAGTAGGAACATTTCCTCATAGACTTCTATACAATCTGAGATAATAAAGAGAGAGAGAAGTAGGAACTTTTTCTCATAGACTTCTATACAAACTGAGGTAATGAAGAGAGAGAGAGAAGTAGGAACATTTTCTCATAGACTTCTCTAAAATCTGAGGCAATAAAGAGAGAGAAGCAGGAACATTTTGTCATAGACTTCTCTACAATCTGAGGTAATAAAGAGAGAGAGAAGTAGGAACATTTCCACATAGACTTCTATACAATCTGAGGTAATAAAGAGAGAGAGAAGTAGGAACATTTCCTCATAGACTTCTATACAATCTGAGGTAATAAAGAGAGAGAGAAGTAGGAACATTTCCTCATAGACTTCTCTACAATCTGAGATAATAAAGAGAGAGAGAAGTAGGAACATTTCTCATAGACTTCTCTACAATCTGAGGTAATAAAGAGAGAGAGAAGTAGGAACATTTCCTCTTAGACTTCTATACAATCGAGGTAATAAAGAGAGAGAAGTAGGAACATTTCCTCATAGACTTCTATACAATCTGAGGTAATAAAGAGAGAGAGAAGTAGGAACTTTTCTCATGACTCTCTACAATCTGAGGTAATAAAGAGAGAGAGAAGTAGGAACATTTCCTCATAGACTTCTATAAGATCTGAGGTAATGAAGAGAGAAGTAGGAACATTTCCTCATAGACTTCTATACAATCTGAGGTAATAAAGAGAGAATAAGGAACATTTTCTCATAGACTTCTATACAATCTGAGGTAATAAAGAGAGAATAAGGAACATTTCTCATAGACTTCTATACAATCTGAGGTAATAAAGAGAGAGAGAAGTAGAAACATTTCTCATAGACTTCTATACAATCTGAGGTAATAGAGAGAGAGAGAAGTAGGAACATTTCGTGATAGACTTCTCTGCAATCTGAGATAATAAAGAGAGAGAGAAGTAGGAAAATTTCCTCATAGACTTCTCTACAATCTGAGGTAATAAAGAGAGAGAGAAGTAGGAACATTTCCTCATAGACTTCTATACAATCTGAGGTAATAAAGAGAGAGAGAAGTAGGAACATTTTCTCATAGAACTCTACAATCTGAGGTAATAAAGAGAGAGAGAGAAGTGGGAACATTTCCTCATAGATTTCTATACAATCTGAGGTAATAAAGAGAGAGAAGTAGGAACATTTCTCATAGACTTCTATACAATCTGAGGTAATAAAGAGAGAAGTAGGAACATTTCCTCATAGACTTCTCTACAATCTGAGGTAATAAAGAGAGAGAGAATAGGAACATGTTCTCATAGACTTATATACAATCTGGGTTAATAAAGAGAGAGAGAAGTAGGAACATTTCTCATAGACTTCTCTACAATCTGAGGTAATAAAGAGAGAGAGAAGTAGGAACATTTCCTCATAGACTTCTCTACAATCTGAGGTAATAAAGAGAGAGAAGTAGGAACATTTCCTCATAGACTTCTCTACAATCTGAGGTAATAAAGAGAGAGAGAAGTAGGAATCTTTTTCATAGACTTCTCTACAATATGACCTCTTAATAGCCTCAGTGTTCACTTGCAGTTTCCCCTCAGCACAAAGGGAATAACAAACAACAGCTCTCTTGGTGAATAACTTCTTAAACAGGTGGAAGGTTAGATGCACTTACTACCAGCAGCTGTCCCTGAACACAACACTCCGCGCTGCTTCTGAACTAATGATCGTGTTGGGAAGTCTCCTCAGTGTTTACATCGTTCCCTCCCACCACTCAGCCTCCAAACCCAGATGTTGCTTCAGGTGAGGAGGAACACTTGAGGAAGCATGGAGAACATGGAGCAGCTGGAAGAGGAGATTCATGGCTCCCTGCAGACATGAAGAAGACTGCATTGATCTTCCTGTAGCGCCTCTAATGATCTGTCTCTGCTCCACTGCCTCTTCGTCTGCTTTACTTCTTCTTCCTGATGCAGCACATTATCAGCCTTAGCATGCTGCTCAGAGTCCTTCAGCTGTGGAACATTTCATCTTCACCGGCTCAGTACGCCACACAAATCTCAGATCCAAGAAAGTTTAGTTTGCAAAAACCTTTGATCCCAGTTTGTGATTAGATTCACAGGAGAGATCACACAGATGGATGGGGTGTTGAGTAGTTCAATGCTGACTGCATATGCTTCTTTAATGTAACACCACCATGGCTGTGCTTTATAAAGAAATCACAAAAGCTGCAAACAAATAAACATGCTTGCGTCAAACTATTTTGGCCGGACTACATCGTGCTGACGAGAATGCTAACATGCTGATTTAGCAGGTTTTTTTCACCATGTAAGTTAAGCTTCTTAGCATGCTAACTCAAAGTGCTGCTGAGGCTGCTGGGAGCTTCATTTGTTCCACAAGTATTTGCTTATCCAAAGTATTGAACAAGTATTGGAAATGCGTTTTCACGTTGAAATGTTGACCTGTTGGTGGCGGTAGATTGAAAGTCAGACGATCACCAAGGTTTTTATAATTTACTCCACAGAACAGATTCATTGAGATGTTGAGTTGGGGGTCAGAACGACACATGCTTGTATATTTCTACACCAACTTGGATGGTGTTGTTGTACAAAAGTCACAAAAGTTGCTAGTAAACATGTACATTTAAAAAGTGTTACCGTGCGAACATGCTAATGTTTAGCAGGTGCAACTTTTTACATTTTCAACACTGAGTTAGCCTATTAGCATGCTAACTCAAATGATCATCAAACTCAAAGTGCAGCTGCGGGGAGTTTCATTTGCTTGCTGGTATTGGTAAGATTATAATTACACCGTTTTGGTTGTGGCTTATTTCTTCTGTTTGTTTTAAAGGAGTCAAGAGTCAATAACCATCTCTGTTTTTATTTTTAATTATATTTGTTCGTTTTGTTTTTCTGAATAGGGTCCGCTGGGGGATTTCTTCCTTGTTAATATGTAGATAAACTGAAAATAGTGTGTGGGTTAGTGTAAACATAGATACAATAAAAAAATAACATCAGTGTTTTCTTAGAACAGGTTATTTCAAGGTAACACATTACACATGTCAGGTTGCCCTGTGTGTGTGTGGGTGTGTGGTGTGTGTTGTGTGTGTGTGTGTGTGTGTGTGTGTGTGTGTGTGTGTGCGCGTGTGTGGGTGTGTGGGGTGTGGTGTGTGTGTGTGTGCGTGTGTGTGTGTGTGTGTGTGTGTGTGCGTGTGTGTGTGTGTGTGTGTGTGTGTGTTGTGTGTCAGTGTGCGTGTGTGTGTGTATGTGTGGGTGTGCAGCAGCAGCACTAATGATTCATAATGTCAGATGGGACTCTTCCACAGGTTCAGATGATGATGATGTGATGATGATGATGATGATGATGATGATGATGATGATGATGATGATGATGGATCAGAGGAAGGTGAGCAGAGGGACAGGAACATGAACTGACTCTGTTTCTGATGCCTTCGGAGAGGGAGTCAATGAGCTGTGATTCTTCAGGACAGTTTCTCCTGTGCAGGTGTTTCACATTAAAGTGCAGTAACATTCTGTGAAGTGCCTCCATAAACATTCATCTGTTTGTCTTCTTTTTTATATAAATAGTTATCAGCGCAATGAACCGTATTTAATTTTGTCTTAATGTACATTATTTAACTTAATATTCTGTTGTTGTACATATCATATTCTATTTACATGGATATAGACTTCTTCGTGCACTATTTTTATTTGTATGTTTGTATTTTATTATATATGTTGCATTGTTGGAGGAGCTCAGGTCAGAAGCATTGCATTGCCATTTCTACTCTGTAGCTGCTGAGCATATGATGATAAAACCTTTGAATTGAATTGAATGCACACAGACACATGACATAATGCCAAAGAGTTTATAACAGGTTGAATATCCTTTTTTTCTGGGGACCTCTGGAGGCCTTTCCTGAACTTTAATCCTCCTACTCACATAATATGAGAGCCTGGAAGGTACAGTAAGAACAGATGGACAACTTTAAAAGATGATCACTGGAGAGTCACTTAAAGGGGACCTATCATGCTATATTTAAATAATATATAAGGTATATATATATATATATAAGGTATATTAATACGTTTAATTTTCAAAATACGAAACAGATCATGCATTTTAGCCATGCCTCATTTTGCCTCACTCCAGCTCTGTCTTTGCAAGGTCTGATTCAGCTGACCACGCCCCCATGCGGAAGAGGGGGGCGTGACACGGCCCCGGCACGAGCGTCATGTTATCATGCTTGCTGTGATTACGAGTGGAGAGTCAACATGGCCCAACCTCCATTCCCCTGATTGGTGGAGAGTTGACCAATCAGGCGGAGTGCACCTACATTACGTCAAAAAAGGTGCAAATAAAAAATCCACCCGTATCAAATCCGTTGCAGCCCGTTTTTAGAGATTTGGGTATGGAGGAAAAGAGAGAGGGTTGTGTTTTCTGACACTTTGTGAGTTCCCTGGAACACCGGGGACACATATGTATGAAAGACATCACAAAGTGCATTTTGCTGATAGGTCCCCTTTAAAGAGAGGGAAGTGTGAGTGTGTTAGTCTATTGGTATTTTGTATGATGAAGTAGGACTGGTTTCAAGAGGATATATCCTTGAGGGAGCACAGGATTGTAGCCTCTGCAGACCATTCACTATTGATCACACTACAGGAGAGGGAACACCACAGAAAGCCTCAGTGAGACCCTTTACATGTTCTTTATATTAAATCTTTGAAATGGCTGCTCGCGTGAAAGGAACAGAAATGGAGAGGTGATGTCGGGAGTCTCATCAGACCGTGCAGTCAAAGTTTCTCCTGTGCAGTTGTTTCACTTTCCCACGTTTCCACCTCTAACACATGACATCATGCCAAAGCATCCTCATGCCTGCAGGTCTGTGTTCAACATGGAAGAGAAATATCTGGTGTTACCTTCTAATGACTCTCATAACACTGAGGCCTTTTCTGAACTCTGAGACTCTCTGTCACCTCGAGCTTTCAGGAGGTCATCACTGCAGAACAAGAAGAAAATAAGAAGTATGGCAGCTCGGGGATTCACAGCTGGATGCATTAGTTGCTCATACGAATGATTAATATACCTCTTATTAGCTTTAATTAAAGTGACAGTGAAACCCCTAAAACCCAGTTCTTAGAGTTTCAGACGAGGGACAGGAAGTAGAGAGTAGATACAACTTATCTTAATGTGCAGTGAGGGAGAGCATTTGGCTGAGAGGCTCACACACACAATAGAAATATTAAAATCCTTATAAATTAAAAGTAATTAAACATAATTTGCCCCGCTCGTCTCCTGCCTGCTAACACGGCGTATAATAACCAGAATAACAGAAAGCCCCGGAGAGCGAACAAACAAACAGGAAAGAGCAAATCAACAAAGCCGCTCGTTATGAGGCTGCCGGGGATCATTAGTTCTGAAATCAGGAGGAATATTCAGGAGAGTTTAATAATGCACGATCACGTGTTTACATCCCTCTCACTTTATTATTATATCTGAATGAATGGCACTTTGAAATAGTAAAATCCCTGAAATTAAGGAAACCAGCTGGAAGAAAAATGGGATCATGAATATAAACCAAAAGAAAAACAACACTAACATTTGACCTAGTTGTTACTGGCAAATTGTTAATATTAATTAGTATTAAGGTGACAAAAATCATCAAAAAATTAAATGTAAACGTTTTCAGGGCCTGAATAGGTGAACATGTATATAAGTATTTTAAATCGAAGAAACAAGTCCATTTTTGAGAAGAAGGTCAAAAAAGTCAAAATTCTGCGAAAAAGATGAAAATGTAAAAATTCTTCATAAAAACACCATCCCTGTAATAACCCTTCGTTTAACCCTAATTGTATATGAAGGACACAAAATACTTTCATTGTATTTACATCAAAGAAGATTTTATGTTCATTTGGCTTTTTATAATCACACACACATATACTGTATATATTTTTCATAATCACACACACATATATACTGTACATATTTTCATAATCACACACACACACATATACTGTACATATTTTCATAATCACACACACACAACATATACTGTATATATTTTCATAATCACACACACACATATACTGTACATATTTTCATAATCACACACACACACACATATACTGTATATATTTCATAATCACACACACATATACTGTACATATTTTCATAATCACACACACATATACTGTACATATTTCATAATCACACACACATATACTGTATATATTTTATAATCACACACACATATACTGTACATTTTTCATAATCACACACACATATACTGTACATATTTCATAATCACACACACACAATATACTGTACATATTTTCATAATCACACACACACACATATACTGTATATATTTTCATAATCACACACACACATATACTGTACATATTTCATAATCACACACACACACACACATATACTGTATATATTTTCATAATCACAACACACATATACTGTACATATTTTCATAATCACACACACACATATACTGTTACATATTTTCATAATCACACACACACACACATACTGTACATATTTTCATAATCACACACACATATACTGTATATATTTTCATAATCACACACACACATATACTGTACATATTTTCATAATCACACACACATATACTGTATATTTTCATAATCACACACACACATATACTGTACATATTTTCATAATCACACATATATGTACATATTTTCATAATCACACATATACTGTACATATTTTCATAATCACACATATACTGTACATATTTTCATAATCACACACACACACATATACTGTACATATTTTCATAATCACACATATACTGTACATATTTTCATAATCACACACACACATATACTGTATATATTTTCATAATCACACACACACATATACTGTACATATTTTCATAAACACACACACATATACTGTATATATTTTCATAATCACACACACATATACTGTATATTTTCATAAACACACACACATATACTGTACATATTTTCATAACACACACACCATATACTGTACATATTTTCATAATCACACACACACATACTGTATATATTTTCATAAACCACACACACATATCTGTACATATTTTCATAAACACACACACACATATACTGTACATATTTTCATAACACACAACACATATACTGGATATATTTTTCATAATCACACACACACATATACTGTATATATTTTCATAAACACACACACACACATATACTGTACATATTTTCATAATCACACACACATATACTGTAGATATTTTCATAATCACACACACACACATATACTGTACATATTTTCATAAAACACACACCACATACTGTAATATTTTCATAATCACACACACTATACTGTACATATTTTCATAAACACACACACACACACACATACGTACATATTTTCATAAGCACACCACACATATCGTAATGTAACATATTTTCATAAACACACACACAATATACTGTACATATTTTCATAATCACACACCACACATATCTGTACATATTTTCATAATCACACCACACACATATACTGTACATATTTTCATAATCACACACACACATACTGTACATATTTTCATAAACACACACACATACTGTACATATTTTCATAATCACACACACATATACTGTATATATTTTCATAATCACACACACACACATACTGTACATATTTTTCATAATCACACACCACACATACTGTACTATTTTCATAACACACCACACACATATACTGTACATATTTTCATAATCACACACACACACATACGTACATATTTTCATAAACACACACACACATATACTGTACATATTTTCATAATCACACACACATATAAACACATACAACGCAGTGTGTTTCTACAAAGTGATATTATATATATTATCTATATATATATATAATATATTTATAGATATATATTATATAGAGATGAGGAGGACAGAGAAACAGGAATTGTCCTTCAACTAAACTTCCATGACAACTTGCTTTTCTACCAGTGTACACAGCAGATAATCTTCAACACACACACACACACACACACACACACACACACACCACACACACACACACACACACACACACACACACACAACACACACACACACACACACACACATACACACACACACACACACACACACAGACAGATAGTCATTGGCTGTTGGCCGAAAGCTCACAAAGAAAGCAAAGGGTAAAGCAAAGGGAGACAGAGCAGAGACGACTCACTTTGGGACGATAGCACAAACCCACACACACACAACACACACACACACACACACACACACACACAACACACCACCACACACACCCCTTTAATCTGTGACCTGACTTCCCCAAGTGTCGGTATGTGAGACGCTGAAGGAATGCCAACAAACAGACGTGCCTCGACATCACAGAGGAATTTCAGCGAGGAGGAAAATAATGTGGCGGAAGAAAGAGAAGGAAGAGGAGGAAGATGAAGAAGAAGAAAGAGAAAGAGAGGAAGAGGAGGAGGAGATGAAAGGAGGAAGACACGACGAGCAGGCGGAGACAGGGGGGATGGAAAGGAATGAAAGGACTGAAGAGGTTTGACAAGAGAAGACAGGAAACAGATGGGTGGGAGGAGGAGAGGAATGAAAGGGAAGCGTGACGATGGCAGGAGGAGAAGAGGAAGATGAAGAGGAAACAGGAGAGGAAGGACAGATGGTGGGATGAAGAGGAGGACAGATGAAGAGGAAGCAGAGAGGATAAAAAGAGCAAAGGCACGGTGGACGCTCCACAGAATGTCCCAAACCTCCATTACGTGAAGACATCAAAACACTGAAGAAACATCTCCAGCAACAACACATGCAGCTTTTAGAGAACATTCATTTAGAGAACATCCATTAGAGAACATCCATTTAGAGAACATCCATTTAGAGAACATCCATTTAGAGAACATTCATTTAGAGAACATCCATTTAGAGAACATTCATTTAGAGAACATTCATTTAGAGAACATTCATTTAGAGAACATTCATTAGAGCAGTGGTTCTCAACTGGTCGGTCGCGACCCAAAAGTGGGTCGCGGACCCACTTCGAGTGGGTCGCAGATGTGCGATGAAAAAAGAAAGTGAAAAAAAAGAAAATAATAAATATTTCTTTCTTTTTTGAAAAGATCAAACTTTTATTTTGAAGACCGATCTTCTAACGCTGCGCATGCAGTAGGCGTTGGACTGGAAATGCCAACATAAACGGTTTTGAAAGCGTAGTGATCATCTTTCAATAAAACATCTTTGCTGATGTTTTTTCAAGTCTTCTGGCCAATCAGAATCAAGATAACGGCAGAATAACTTTGCGGTAGAACTACTCTTTATACATCCTGGGTACATACTCAGATAAAAATGAACACATAATGAAATATGACCCCCGTTTGATGACTGACAGGTCACACAACAATGGGGGCTATCTACCCTTATCCACTATGAAAGTGATTCACACAGACTCTCTCCTCTAATCTCTTCTCTCTGTGAGGAGCAGCGAGCTGTCCGAACAATGTAAATACAAAAATGGCATAAACTATTATTTAATATGTCAGGTAGTAATAGATGTATTTATTTTCTTCTCAGAGTGTACCAGAATGCATAGTTTATATGTTAGTATTTCTAAAAATCTCTTGGAGAGAATCCCCCAGACCCCCTGCTGGGGTTGGGTTTCAGCATTTCACGTTTTTCACGTTTGGTGAATTGCAAGTCTGCCTTTTTATTGAATACAAGTCAAGTGTGCCTCTTTTTGTTATACAGTTCAACTTTGATTCTAGAAACTTGATGACCATCATCAGATTAAACTTTCTTTAAAAGCATACTTTAGTTCTGTGAAGGGATATAAGGATATATGCACTGTACTTCACTTTAATTACAATTGTATGCTGATTTTTTGTTGAATAGATTTGAGCAGTTCAAAATTGTGGGACGCGATTTTGACGAAGAAAAAAGTGGGTCCCGAGGCCGGACTGTTGAGAACCACTGCTTTAGAGAACATTCAGCAACTTGAGGAAACATGAAGAACGCTGAAGAAGCTCAAAACACAACGGAGACCAGGGGACACTAAAGAGTGACGCACACAGCTGGGAGACCAGGGGACACTAAAGAGTGACGCACACAGCTGGGAGACCAGGGACACTAAAGAGTGACGCACACAGCTGGGAGACCAGGGACACTAAAGTGACGCACACAGCTGGGAGACCAGGGGACACTAAAGAGTGACGCACACAGCTGGGAGACCAGGGTACACTAAAGAGTGACGCACACAGCTGGGAGACCAGGGGACACTAAAGAGTGACGCACACAGCTGGGAGACCAGGGGACACTAAAGAGTGACGCACACAGCTGGAGACCAGGGACACTAAAGAGTGACGCAAACAGCTGGGAGACCAGGGGACACTAAAGAGTGACGCACAAAGCTGGGAGACCAGGGGACACTAAAGAGTGACGCACACAGCTGGAGACCAGGGGACACTAAAGAGTGACGCACACAGCTGGGAGACCAGGGGACACTAAAGAGTGACGCACACAGCTGGGAGACCAGGGGACACTAAAGAGTGACGCACACAGCTGGAGACCAGGGGACACTAAAGGTTGACGCACACAGCTGGGAGACCAGGGGACACTAAAGAGTGACGCACACAGCTGGGAGACCAGGGGACACTAAAGAGTGACGCACACAGCTTCCATTGTGCGTTTTGTATTTGCAGCGTTTGGTTTCTGCAGCTTTTAGTAAACTCTGCATGTCTCCTCAAGTTGCTGAATGTCCTCTAAACGCTGCATGTCTCCTCAAGTTGCTGAATGTCCTCTAAACGCTGCATGTCTCCTCAAGTTGCTGAATGTCCTCTAAACGCTGCATGTCTCCTCAAGTTGCTGAATGTCCTCTAACGCTGCATGTCTCCTCAAGTTGCTGAATGTCCTCTAAATGCTGCATGTCTCCTCAAGTTGCTGAATGTCCTCTAAATGCTGCATGTCTCCTCAAGTTGCTGAATGTCCTCTAAACGCTGCATGTCTCCTCAAGTTGCTGAATGTCCTCTAAACGCTGCATGTCTCCTCAAGTTGCTGAATGTCCTCTAAATGCTGCATGTCTCCTCAAGTTGCTGAATGTCCTCTAAATGCTGCATGTCTCCTCAAGTGCTGAATGTCCTCTAAACGCTGCATGTCTCCTCAAGCTGCTGAATGTCCTCTAAACGCTGCATGTCTCCTCAAGCTGCTGAATGTCCTCTAAACTGCTGCATGTCTCCTCATTGCTGAATGTAATGTCCTCTAATGCTGCATGTCTCCTCAAGTTGCTGAATGTCCTCTAAATGCTGCATGTCTCCTCAAGTTGCTGAATGTCCTCTAAACGCTGCATGTCTCCTCAAGCTGCTGAATGTCCTCTAAATGCTGCATGTCTCCTCAAGCTGCTGAATGTCCTCTAAACGCTGCATGTCTCCTCAAGCTGCTGAATGTCCTCTAAATGCTGCATGTCTCCTCAAGCTGCTGAATGTCCTCTAAACGCTGCATGTCTCCTCAAGTTGCTGAATGTTCTCTAAGTGCTGCATGTCTCCTCAAGCTGCTGAATGTCCTCTAAACGCTGCCATGTTCCTCAAGCTGCTGAATGTCCTCTAAATGCTGCATGTCTCCTCAAGCTGCTGAATGTCCTCTAAACGCTGCATGTCTCCTCAAGCTGCTGAATGTCCTCTAAATGCTGCATGTCTCCTCAAGCTGCTGAATGTCCTCTAAATGCTGCATGTCTCCTCAAGCTGCTGAATGTCCTCTAAACGCTGCATGTCTCCTCAAGTTGCTGAATGTCCTCTAAACGCTGCATGTCTCCTCAAGTTGCTGATGTCCTCTAAATGCTGCATGTCTCCTCAAGTTGCTGAATGTCCTCTAAATGCTGCATGTCTCCTCAAGCTGCTGAATGTCCTCTAAACGCTGCATGTCTCCTCAAGTTGCTGAATGTCCTCTAAATGCTGCATGTCTCCTCAAGTTGCTGAATGTCCTCTAAATGCTGCATGTCTCCTCAAGTTGCTGAATGTCCTCTAAACGCTGCATGTCTCCTCAAGTTGCTGAATGTCCTCTAAATGCTGCATGTCTCCTCAAGTTGCTGAATGTCCTCTAAATGCTGCATGTCTCCTCAAGTTGCTGAATGTCTCTAAATGCTGCATGTCTCCTCAAGTTGCTGAATGTCCTCTAAACGCTGCATGTCTCCTCAAGTTGCTGAATGTTCTCTAAACGCTGCATGTCTCCTCAAGTGCTGAATGTTCTCTAAATGCTGCATGTCTCCTCAAGTTGCTGAATGTCCTCTAAACGCTGCATGTCTCCTCAAGTTGATGAATGTTCTCTAAATGCTGCATGTCTCCTCAAGTTGATGAATGTTCTCTAAATGCTGCATGTGTTGTTGCTGAAGATGTTTCTTCATGTGGAACATTTGGGTTTCTATATCTGCATCCTTTCTGAAGCTGCAGCGTTTGGTTTTGGGCAGATTTTTGCACCTGACCACAAGGTGACAAGAACAAAAAGAGGAACTATAAAAGGATGGAGGAAACAAAGAGGTAGGGAGCACTAACTAGAGATTTAAAAGAGGTGACGAAAGGAGAAACATGTGGAGACACGACTGCAGAGAAGTGGGAGGAGAAGCAAACCGAATGAGAAAGAAGAGGAGAGATTATGAAAGAGACAAGGAGAGGAGGATCTAACATGTGTCCCCCCCCCTGCTGGGCCTCCCTGGAAACATATTTGTCATTTCTGTCTTCGGAACAAAAGCCCGGCGCTCAGCGACTGCATCAAACAGAGGAAAACACACAAACAAACAAAGAGGCAGTCGGGAAGGCTTTGATTCCTCCTGCAGATTCCGCCGCTCCACATGTCGTGAGATAAGAAACGCTCGACAACATATTTCACAGAAAGAGAGGCGTGGAGTTTTAAAGAGGCGACACAGGGGCTTCCTTCAACAAGGCAGAAAACACTCAGAGGTTGGGGGAGATTAGTGTGTGTGTGTGTGTGTGTGTGTGTGTGTGTGTGTGTGTGTGTGTGTGTGTGTGTGTGTGTGTGTGTGTTGTGTGTGTGTGTGTGTGTGTGTGTGTACTAAGGGTTCAAAGGATGGAGGCGTTGCAGTAAACAAATGTCCCCTGCTGCATTAGGAGCGCTTTTCAGCAAAGAGCGGCTTAAGACCATTTTCTGCCAGCTGAGGATTTCTATGAGTGAGCGTGTGTGTGTGTGTGTGTGTGTATGTGTGTGTGTGTATGTGTGTGTATGTGTTTGTGTGTGTATGTGTGTGTGTGTGTGTGTGTGTGTTGTGTGTATGTGTGTGTGAGTGTGTGTGTGTGTGTGTGTGTGTATGTGTGTGTGTGTGTGTGTGTGTGGGTGTATGTGTGTGTGTGTGTGTGTATGTGTGTGTGTGTGTGTGTGTAGTGTTGTGTTGTGTGTGTGTTGTGTGTGTGTGAGTGTGTGTGTGTGTGTGTGTGTATGTGTGTGTGTGTGTGTGTGTGTGTGAGTGTGTGTAAGTGTGTGTGAGTGTGTCTGTAAGTGTGTGTAAGTGTGTGTGAGTGTGTGTAAGTGTGTGGTGTGTGTGTATGTGTGTGTGTGTGTATGTGTGTGTGTGTGTGTGGTGTGTGTGTGTGTGTGTGTGTGTGTGTGTGGTGTGTGTGTGTGTGTGTGTGTGTGTGTGTGTGTGTGTGTGTGTGAGTGTGTGTAAGTGTGTGAGTGTGTCTGTAAGTGTGTGTAAGTGTGTGAGTGTGTGTAAGTGTGTGTGAGTGTGTGTAAGTGTGTGTGAGCGTGTGTAAGTGTGTGTGAGTGTCTGTGCATGCCTGTGTCGCTCCAGATTGGTAGCGCTTAATCAATTCTCTTCAAAAGGAGAGTGTTTTTCTGTGTGTGTGTGTTTGTTTGAGCCAGTTTTTGTTGTATGTAAAAGGTTGAACAACATTGCCCAAGAAGTGGCGACCTCTGTAGTCCATGAAAGATAACAAAAAATACAATTCCCACAATGCTTGAGTATTAAGAGACAGATATGAAGACGCCAAAGAGGCACAGTTCTTAACCCATAATTCTACAAAGTTATCTTCTAAAGGACAATCTTAGTTTCATTATTTTATTTGAGTTGTGCCTCTTTTCTTCAGATTAGTTTTGAATCTTGCAGAGGTGGATGTTCTTTGTGATTTCTCGTGGAAGCTATTTCAAAAGACACCGTGGTAGAAATGTGTATCTTAAAGGCTTCGAGGAGCAAACAGCTGGCGTCGTTGGGGAGGAATCAATTGAATTAATTGAACATGACCACACGCAGCTTTGCTAGCGCTGAATTTACTGTGGTTAGCATGTAGCTTTAGTTAGCATGTAGCTTCAGTTAGCATGTATTTGATTACAAACACTGATTAGTCATTAGTGATTGGTCAGTTATAGGTCTGACCTCACAGCGGTGCTACAGAGAGGAGCTTCTTCACTAACGGTCTTTGGTCGACTACGGACCATATATTCAACTCTATCACAGTCTGTGCTTGTGTAACTGATTCAAGATATACAGACAAGGTACATGAAACCATCAGGAAATAGAGGTCAGGCTGAACATGAGGATCTGCTCACTGAATCATTTCTACACTGAGCTTTCATTATAAGAAGGGAGGGGGGCAGAGAGAAACAGGATTAAATAACCATTGCACTGGAAATTAGTTATATGTGTAATTTGCCAATAGAGCTGTCAGATCCACTCGTTTAAATCATTCCTCACATGTTCAATAAAGTAGTTTTTAGTCTCATGTGAGGAGAAATACTGCCCTGAGGATCCTGGAGAAGATCAGCTCTGCAGCAAAGTGTAAACCAGTGAAATGTAGAATAACAAATGAAGGACTGCCACTGGTTTATTATAGTGAAGAGTGTACTTATACCCTCATATTGAGTTATCAATAACCACGGTCATGTGTGTGAACCTGTGTCTGAGACAGAGTTAGAACAAACAGGACAGTATCTCCTGGGAAATCTGAGCCTGGAGGAGAAAGTCAATAAAGAGAAGAGCTCATTTATCCTGAGCGTCGGTCAAGGACAGGAGCAGAGCGAGGCACAGCTGCTCGATAACAGGAAGTTCACTCTGCTGCTGAAACTTTAGCATCTCTTATTAAAACCTCTTCTTATTATATCGACCGGTGTCTATGTGTCATCACAGGGTTACTCAGGAATACTCACTGCATGGGATTTAACCTGTTAACCCCTGAGCCTGTTTTTCAGGCCTCAGGCTCGAAAATGACGTTCCCAGAACAAATGACTATATCTTCACTTCTAAAAGGGGTAAATTAATAATCTTTTTTCTCAAAGCAATGATAAACCTGTGAGTTGGATGTAAAAAAGTCAGAATCAATATAGATCTTTTTTATTTTAAAGTAAATTCAGATTGAACACAGTAAAAAATGTAAATTATAGTGCCCGTCCAAATTTTCTTTTTTACTTATAGTGAAAACCCTTGGATGATGGTAAGGTCGACTAAAAGCTTTAGGAATCCAAAGTACAACATATAATAAGTACCTTGTATCAAGATTGATGCAAAACAAGTGAAATTTGACCTTTTTAGAGAGATTTAGAAACAAATAAAACACTTCTGGGGTCATTTGGGTGCATTTTCCATATCTCTGGCCCCCCTCGGTTGATTTTGATGATTGACACCTCTTTTCCTCTTTCACACCAACGCAACTCCGGTTCCAGCTCCTCTAGAGCTTTTCAGGTTCAGAACCGGTTCTTCGGTTTAGCTCCGGCTCTTTTCACACCGCCCAGAGTCCGACTGGTGCTGCGTCATTGCGTCCTCGTTTGCGTCATGACGTAAACCGTTAGCGTGCCTGCTTCATAAAGCCAAACCGCGCGGAAACCCCTCACAGCTCACACCGACAACAACAACAATGGCCGATTGTGTTGAAGCGCTACTCGTTTTGGTTTGCTCTATCGAAACGAAATGGAAGAAATGGGACGACTTTACTACCAACTTTACAGTCGTTACATGCTACATTCAAAACTGCTTCGTAATCATCAACTTCAACGACGATTCCGATTCCGTAGGCCCCTGCCCCCGCCTCCACGTAAGCGTGACGTATGCGGTGCTTTTGCTCTAGCTCTTTTTGGTGCTTGAAACGAACCGGATTCCGGAGCTAAGAGGCGGCTCCGCTGCGGTGTGAACAGGAAAACCCGGTGCTTGGTGTGAATGAGGTATTTTTAACCGTTAGAGCCAATAGAATTGAGGGAAGTTCCTAAAATCCATCTAAACATTAGCCTTTGGTGAATGAGTGATGCGCAGCCAGAATGCCCAAAACCGGAAGCTGGGTTGTAGCTCTAATAGCAACTAATATGAAATCTCAGTTTTTGACAAAAACGGAATGATGGATTATCAATAATCATTTCAAAGTGACACAGACACATTGGATTAACCTATGGATTAACCTTCAGCAGCGTTTTTATCGTTTTGATGCCATTGAACACGACTCTTGATCAGAACAACAGCAACGGTAAGACTTATTTTCCGTTTTTGCTCCGTAAAGCTACGTTGTGTGATGTCTGGGTTTGCTTCCCCTGCCGCTAGTTTTGATGACTCAGTGATAATACCAATACCCCTAGAATCTGTGGAATCTCAGCTTGCTAGCTGATGTCTTGTTTGTGCAGATCCGATAAGTAATAAAGTATTTCTACCGTGAGTTCTGTGTGAAGTGTGTTAGCATTTTTTCGCTCAGGGCTCATTTAGACGCTTCTGGTGATACATGTGTTTTGTTTCGGTAAAAATGGTTTGTATCGTCAGTTAGCTGAGTTTCTTCCCGTTAAGTGGGTATGACACATTAATAGGTTGTTAAATGTGAAGAAGCCCTGAGACACAGTTTCGGGGGTGGGGGCTGCCGGGCTTAACAGGTTAAGGGATGTGCTCTTCATGTTTCTTACAAAAACAATTGGGCTTTATTCTCCTTAAGTATGGGTGGAATGGATTCACACTTAGCTAATGGGGTCGTCAATTCGGACAGTATGGACCAAACAAGGTACATTTACTGGAGTACTAAGTACAACTTTGAGGTACTTGTACTTGAGTAATTTGAATTAACTCTAGTACATGAGAAGCCAGTATTGTATTTCACTACATCTGTCTGACAGCTTTTAGAGATTCAGATTCAGATCAATACAGAATATGAATCCACTCATAAATAAACTATGATATATAATGACAGGTTCAGATATTTACCGGTACCAGCTGTGATGAACACATGAATGCATCTCCAATCATAATACACTCATGATTCTGCATAACCAGTCAAATAAATAGAGTAGGTACTTTCATATGAATACTTTGATGTACTGAGAGACCATCTTCTACCCTGCAAAGACACTTTGAATATATCTGCAAAAAGGACAAAAACAAAGAATACATTTTCTCCACCGTCTTTCTGTCTGTTCACAGCTTTTAGGTGAGAGCTGCTCCACCAAAGAGAAGTCTGCTTAGAGACTGGGTTGGACTGGGTAGACTGGTTAGACTGGGTAGACTGGGTTAGACTGGGCGGACTGGGTAGACTGGGTTAGACTGGGTAGACTGGGTAGACTGGGTAGACTGGTAGACTGGTTAGACTGGGTAGACTGGGGTTAGACTGGGCGGACTGGGTAGACTGGGTTAGACTGGGTAGACTGGGTAGACTGGGTAGACTGGGTTAGACTGGGTAGACTGGGTAGACTAGGTAGACTGGGTAGACTGGGTTAGACTGGGTAGACTGGGTAGACTAGGTAGACTGGGTTAGACTGGTAGACTGGGTAGACTAGGTAGACTAGGTAGAGACTGGGTAGACTAGGTAGACTGGGTAGACTGGGTAGACTGGGTAGACTGGGTTAGACTGGGTAGACTGGGTAGACTGGGTTAGACTGGGTAGACTGGGTAGACTGGGTAGACTGGGTAGACTGGGTTAGACTGGGTAGACTGGGTAGGACTGGGTTAGACTGGGTAGACTGGGTAGACTGGGTAGACTGGGTAGACTGGGTTAGACTGGGTAGACTGGGTATACTGGGTAGACTGGGTAGACTGGGTTATACTGGGTAGACTAGGTAGACTGGGTTAGACTGGGTAGACTGGGTAGACTGGGTTAGACTGGGTAGACTGGGTAGACTGGGTTAGACTGGGTAGACTGGGTAGACTGGGTTAGACTGGGTAGACTGGATTAGACTGGGAGAGGTGGGTTAGACTGGGTAGACTGGTAGACTGGGTTAAACTGGAGAGAGTGGTTAGACTGGGAGAGAGTGGGTTAGACTGGGTAGACTGGGTAGACTGGGTTAAACTGGGAGAGAGTGGGTTAGACTGGGAGAGAGTGGGTTAGACTGGGTAGACTGGGAGAGAGGGGTTAGACTGGGAGAGAGTGGGTTAGACTGGGTAGACTGGGAGAGAGTGGGTTAGACTGGAGAGAGTGGGTTAGACTGGGTAGACTGGGTAGACTGGGTAGACTGGGAGAGAGTGGGTTAGACTGGGAGAGAGTGGGTTAGACTGGGAGAGAGTGGGTTAGACTGGGTAGACTGGGTTAGACTGGGTAGACTGGGTAGACTGGGTAGACTGGGTAGACTGGGTTAGACTGGGTAGACTGGGTAGACTGGGTTAGACTGGGTAGACTGGGTAGACTGGGTTAGACTGGGTAGAGGAGAGAGTGGGTTAGACTGGTAGACTGGGTAGACTGGGTAGACTGGGTAGACTGGGTAGACTGGGAGAGAGTGGGTAGACTGGTAGACTGGGTAGACTGGGAGAGAGTGGGTTAGACTGGGTAGACTGGGTAGACTGGGAGAGAGTGGGTTAGACTGGGTAGACTGGGAGAGAGTGGGTTAGACTGGGTAGACTGGGAGAGAGTGGGTTAGACTAGTAGACTGGGTAGACTGGGAGAGAGTGGGTTAGACTGGGAGAGTGGATTAGACTGGGTAGACTGGGTAGACTGGGAGAGAGTGGTGTTAGACTGGTAGACTGGGAGAGAGTGGGTTAGACTGGGAGAGAGTGGGTTAGACTGGGTAGACTGGGTAGACTGGGAGAGAGTGGGTTAGACTGGGTAGACTGGGAGAGAGTGGGTTAGACTGGGAGAGAGTGGGTTAGACTGGGGAGAGTGGGTTAGACTGGGAGAGAGTGGATTAGACTGGGTAGTAGGTAGACTGGGTTAGACTGGGAGAGAGTGGGTTAGACTGGGTAGACTGGGTAGACTGGGTTAGACTGGAGAGACTGGGTTAGACTGGGAGAGAGAGTGGGTTAGACTGGGAGAGAGTGGGTTAGACTGGGAGAGAGTGGGTTAGACTGGGAGAGAGTGGGTTAGACTGGGTAGACTGGGTAGACTGGGAGAGTGTATGATGTTAAACGTCCTGAAACACCAATGACTCCAGGTGACATCACTTCATCTAAAATGATAATCCTACATTAAGGTTTAGAGTTGAATCCCAGATTAGATGTCTGTTAGAGGGTCTTCAACATGTTGTCTTCAGTGATTGTGACGGGATCTTGTTGATGTTGAAGCAGGAAACATTTCAGACTTGATCTGGAAATCATTTACACATCATTTACGCATCACTAAGACAGATGATGACTGGTCCTCTGGTCCCTGTGTTTGGTCAGGTTTTCCCTGCAGGATCTTGGGTGTTATTTGGTGATATCTCCAGCGTTTATCCGTCTTTGTATTTGTTCCCCGAAACAAAGCAGTTTACAGCAGGAAGAGACATGGAGCTTCGTCACAACAACAGCATGGGAACATGGAGGGTGAAACAGAACGATAGAGACAAAGGGGAACTGTTAAATGAAGGTGTGTGTAGCAGCCTTTACAGAAACACATCATTACTGTGTTCATTATCCTGTCCCTGCTGTATATTATGACCTGCAGTGTAACAGCACAGCTGATGAAGCGTGCTCTCCATGAACATACAACACAATTATATTCCACCTTGCTGCGATAACACTGAAATTGACTTCTGTTCTAATCTATTTTTCTCGAGTGTGAGGAGGTGTGTGTGTTCCTGTGTAGCGGTGATTGTGCTTTAGTGAGTGTGTCCCTGCAGATAAGTGCATCCTCTCCACTGTAATCCACCTGAACAGACAGGAGTGTAATCGTCTGGTTTAATGAGCCGTGTCTCTGCCTGTGTTCAAACGCACTGCTCGAACATTAGCTCTACATTTAGCGGGTGCTAACAGGAAGTAAAGACGCCCACTGAGGCCTTTACACAGTAACAGACCACCTTTAAATATTAAAAGGTCAATATTAGTACACATATTTTGACTTTTGGGAAGATTGATACCACTCCAGTCTACCTGTAAACCCTAAAATGGTGAGAACCCCAAAGTGTTATGTTAGAAATGTATAATAGGGTCTCCAGCACATAGAAACTGCCGGATGCTAACCTGCTTATGTTGGGAGTTGGGACGTTTGCACAATTAGCATAAGTTTTGTTAGATAGCATTAAACCGCATTACAGCCTGCAGACAATAGTTGGCCAATTTTGACAGTTTTGGAGTGGTTTTGGGTTATTGAGGATGATTTTAAGGATGCATAATGGCAGTTTTTACCAGAAAGTGGCCGTATGTCTACCCTCGGTGGCCTGATTTTGATGAACTTTGGGTTACTTTGGATGCTTTAGAGGACGCTGGATAGTTTTCATTGGAGAGATATCTTATCTTTTCTGAATAGGTTTACTTTAACTCATATAAAGGTGTAGTATTTTTGACTACAGTTGTTCTGACTAACACTAATTAACATTTCCGTGTTCACAAAAGGACTGCTCTCGTGTTTCTCTGGTGAAGCGTAAGGCTGGCTCACTGTTTTTTTATTTCATTGTTTTTTGCAGGAACATATAATTCTGCCTGAAAGAGACAGAAAATGTGTGTAATTATAACCAGGAAAGTGGTGATGATGATTTATCCACGCGTCATTTCCCAGGAAACAAAAGCGAAGCGGCGACCTTCACCTGCTGAGGAAGATCTGTCTCTGTCCTCTGAGGGGGAAAACTGGCAGCAACAACACAGACGAGGGGAGAATAGAAACTGTAGAGAACAGGAGATAGGATCAGATGAATTGATCCCTGTGGGAGAATGCAGGTGTGTTAGAGACACCAGGAATAAGAGACAAAGGAAACTAGGAGAACATCGTGATCGCTTATTAAACAGTGACTAAATAAACCATCAACCTGACTAGATTTTAAATAATTTGATTAACTTAAAAAATTATCGTACTGCTAAGAACAAAATACGTACCGACGACGTTAGTGTTCACTTCCTGTCTTCTGTCTTCTTCTGCTCTTCCATTCAGTGTTCATTTACATAATATCTGCACACGGTAAAAATAGGTTGTTTTTAGAGAAGACAAAAAATGACATCAATACAAATATTTAAATGGAAGGTGTGTGTGTGTGTGTGTGTGTGTGTGTGTGTGTGTGTGTGTGTGTGTGTGTGTGTGTGTGTGTGTGTGTGTGTGTCCGTAAAGTGATCGTTGAGGAGCGTCATGTGACCACAGCTGGTACTCGTGTGTGAACACACCAACGACGAAGAAGAGCTTTCCTCTCAAAGCCTGATATAATAAAGTGAGCTGGGGTCCCCCTCCTGGAAGAAACTGGTATTACAATCTGTCAACTAATTGATTTCTAAATACTGCTGCTGGTTTATAAAGCATTGAATGCTTTAGGCCCAAAATACATTTCTGACCTCCTGCTAAATAATGAACCATCCAGATCTCTCAGGTCTTCAGGTCTGCTTTCTGTCCCCAGAACCAGAACTATCAGGTCTTCTGGTCTGCTTTCTGTCTTCTGGTCTGCTTTCTGTCCCCAGAAACAGAACTCTCAGGTCCTCAGGTCTGCTTTCTGTCCCCAGAGTCAGAACTCTCAGGTCTTCAGGTCTGCTTTTTGTCCCCAGAACCAGAACTCTCAGGTCTTCAGGTCTGCTTTTTGTCCCCAGAACCAGAACTCTCAGGTCTTCAGGTCTGCTTTCTGTCCCCAGAACCAGAACCTCAGGCTTCTGGTTCTGTTTTCTGTCTTCAGGTCTGTTTCTGTCCCCAGAGTCAGAACTCTCAGGTCTTCAGGTCGGCTTTCTGTCCCCAGAACCAGAACTCTCAGGTCTTCTGGTTCTGTTTTCTGTCTTCAGGTCTGTTTCTGTCCCCAGAGTCAGAACTCTCAGGTCTTCAGGTCTGCTTTCTGTCCCCAGAACCAGAACTCTCAGGTCTTCTGGTTCTGCTTTCTGTCTTCTGGTCTGCTTTCTGTCCCCAGAACCAGAACTCTCAGGTCTTCTTGTCTACTTTCTGTCCACAGAACCAGAACTCTCAGGTCTGCTTTCTGTCCCCAGAACCAGAACTCTCAGGTCTTCTGGTTCTGCTTTCTGTCTTCTGGTCTGCTTTCTGTCCCCAGAACCAGAACTCTCAGGTCTTCTGGTCTACTTTCTGTCCCCAGAACCAGAACTCTTACGTCTGCTTTCTGTCCCCAGAACCAGAACTATCTGGTCTTCTGGTTCTGCTTTCTGTCTTCAGGTATGCTTTCTGTCCGCAGAACCAGAACTCTCAGGTTCAGGTCTGTTTTCTGTCCCCAGAACCAGAACTCTCAGGTCTTCTGGTTCTGCTTTCTGTCTTCAGGTCTGCTTTCTGTCCCCAGAGTCAGAACTCTCAGTTCTTCAAGTCTACTTTTTGTCCCCAGAACCAGAACTCTCAGGTCTTCAGGTCTGCTTTCTGTCCCAGAACCAGAACTCTCAGGTCTTCTGGTTCTGTTTTCTGTCTTCAGGTCTGTTTCTGTCCCCAGAGTCAGAACTCTCAGGTCTTCAGGTCGGCTTTCTGTCCCCAGAACCAGAACTCTCAGGTCTTCTGGTTCTGTTTCTGTCTTCAGGTCTGTTTCTGTCCCCAGAGTCAGAACTCTCAGGTCTTCAGGTCTGCTTTCTGTCCCCAGAACCAGAACTCTCAGGTCTTCTGGTTCTGCTTTCTGTCTTCTGGTCTGCTTTCTGTCCCCAGAACCAGAACTCTCAGGTCTTCTTGTCTACTTTCTGTCCACAGAACCAGAACTCTCAGGTCTGCTTTCTGTCCCCAGAACCAGAACTCTCAGGTCTTTGGTTCTGCTTTCTGTCTTCTGGTCTGCTTTCTGTCCCCAGAACCAGAACTCTCAGGTCTTCTGGTCTACTTTCTGTCCCCAGAACCAGAACTCTTACGTCTGCTTTCTGTCCCCAGAACCAGAACTATCTGGTCTTCTGGTTCTGCTTTCTGTCTTCAGGTATGCTTTCTGTCCGCGAACCAGAACTCTCAGTCTTCAGGTCTGTTTTCTGTCCCCAGAACCAGAACTCTCAGGTCTTCTGGTTCTGCTTTCTGTCTTCAGGTCTGCTTTCTGTCCCCAGAGTCAGAACTCTCAGTTCTTCAAGTCTACTTTCTGTCCCCAGAACCAGAACTCTCAGGTCTTCAGGTCTGCTTCTGTCCCCAGAGTCAGAACTCTCAGGTCTTCAGGTCTGCTTTCTGTCCCCAGAACCAGAACTCTCAGGTCTTCTGGTCTGCTTTCTGTCTTCTGGTCTGCTTTCTGTCCCCAAAAACCAGAACTCTCAGGTCTTCTTGTCTACTTTCTGTCCCAGAACCAGAACTCTTACGTCTGCTTTCTGTCCCCAGAACCAGAACTATCTGGTCTTCTGGTTCTGCTTTCTGTCTTCAGGTATGCTTTCTGTCCCCAGAACCAGAACTCTCAGGTCTTCTGGTTCTGCTTTCTGTCTTCAGGTCTGCTTTCTGTCCCCAGAGTCAGAACTCTCAGTTCTTCAGGTCTACTTTCTGTCCCCAAGAACCAGAAATTTCAGGTCTTCAGGTCTATGTTTCTGTCCCAGAACAAGATCCCTCAGGTCTTCTGGTCTGCTTCTGTCCCCCAGAACCAGAACTCTCAGGTCTTCAGGTCTGCTTTCTGTCCCCAGAACCAGAACTCTAGGTCTTCTGGTCTGCTTTCTGTCTTCTGGTCTGCTTTCTGTCTTCTGGTCTGCTTTCTGTCCCAGAATCAACTCTCAGGTCTTCTGGTCTGCTTCGTCCCAAGAGTCAGAACTCTCAGGTCTTCAGGTCTGCTTTCTGTCCCCAAAACCAGAACTCTCAGGTCTTCTTGTCTACTTTCTGTCCCAGAACCAGAACTCTTACATCTGCTTTCTGTCCCCAGAACCAGAACTATCTGGTCTTCTGGTTCTGCTTTCTGTCTTCAGGTATGCTTTCTGTCCCCAGAACCAGAACTTCAGGTCTTATGGTTCTGCTTTCTGTCTTCAGGTCTGCTTTCTGTCCCCAGAGTCAGAACTCTCAGTTCTTCAAGTCTACTTTCTGTCCCCAGAACAAGATCCCTCAGGTCTTCTGGTCTGCTTTCTGTCCCCAGAACCAGAACTCTCAGGTCTTCTGGTTCTGCTTTCTGTCTTCAGGTCTACTTTCTGGCCCCGGAGTCAGAACTCTCAGGTCTTCAGGTCTGCTTTCTGTCCCCAGAACCAGAACTCTCAGGTCTTCTGGTCTGCTTTCTGTCTTCTGGTCTGCTTTCTGTCCCCAAAACCAGAACTCAGGTCTTCTTGTCTACTTTCTGTCCCCAGAACCAGAACTCTTACGTCTGCTTTCTGTCCCCAGAACCAGAACTATGGTCTTCTGGTTCTGCTTTCTGTCTTCAGGTCTGCTTTCTGTCCCCAGAGTCAGAACTCTCAGTCTTCAGGTCTACTTTCTGTCCCCAGAACCAGAACTCTCGGTTTTTCAGGTCTGCTTTCTGTCCCAGAACCAGAAATTTCAGGTCTTCAGGTCTGTTTCTGTCCCCAGAACAAGATCCCTCAGGTCTTCTGGTCTGCTTTCTGTCCCCAGAACCAGAACTCTCAGGTCTTCAGGTCTGCTTTCTGTCCCCAGAACCAGAACTCTCAGGTCTTCTGGTCTGCTTTCTGTCTTCTGGTCTGCTTTCTGTCTTCTGGTCTGCTTTCTGTCCCCAGAATCAGAACTCTCAGGTCTTCTGGTCTGCTTTCTGTCCCAAGAGTCAGAACTCTCAGGTCTTCAGGTCTGCTTTCTGTCCCCAAACCAGAACTCTCAGGTCTTCTGTCTACTTTCTGTCCCCAGAACCAGAACTCTTACATCTGCTTTCTGTCCCCAGAACCAGAACTATCTGGTCTTCTGGTTCTGCTTTCTGTCTTCAGGTATGCTTTCTGTCCCCAGAACCAGAACTCTCAGGTCTTCTGGTTCTGCTTTCTGTCTTCAGGTCTGCTTTCTGTCCCCAGAGTCAGAACTCTCAGTTCTTCAGGTCTACTTTCTGTCCCCAGAACCAGAACTCTCGGTTTTTCAGGTCTGCTTTCTGTCCCCAGAACCAGAAATTTCAGGTCTTCAGGTCTGTTTCTGTCCCCAGAACAAGATCCCTCAGGTCTTCTGGTCTGCTTTCTCCCCAAAACCAGAACTCTCAGGTCTTCAGGTCTGCTTTCTGTCCCCAGAACCAGAACTCTCAGGTCTTCTGGTCTGCTTTCTGTCTTCTGGTCTGCTTTCTGTCTTCTGGTCTGCTTTCTGTCCCCAGAATCAGAACTCTCAGGTCTTCTGGTCTGCTTTCTGTCCCAAGAGTCAGAACTCTCAGGTCTTCAGGTTTGCTTTCTGTCCCCAAAGTCAGAACTCTCAGGTCTTCAGGTCTGCTTTCTGTCCCCAGAACCAGAACTCTCAGGTCTTCTGGTTCTGCTTTCTGTCTTCAGGTCTGCTTTCTGTCCCCAGAGTCAGAACTCTCAGGTCTTCTTGTCTACTTTCTGTCCCCAGAACCAGAACTTTCAGGTCTTCAGGTCTGTTTCTGTCCCCAGAACCAGATCCCTCAGGTCTTCTGGTCTGCTTTCTGTCCCCAGAACCAGAACTAAACATGGAGAAGTTCAGCTATTATGCTCCTAATATCTGGAACAAACTCCCAGAAACCTGCAGGTCCGCTGCAACTCTGACTACTTTTAAATCCAGGCTGAAGACTTTTCTTTTTGCCGCTGCTTTTAATTGAACTATTCATATCTTAAACTGCACTGGAACTTTTATCCATGTATTTTTTCTTGTAATGTCTATTTTATTACAGGGTCAGCCAACACGGTGCCCGCACGTGATGCACACACACGCATGGCGTAATTTCCACTGGGGACGGGGGGACATGTCCCCCCGACTTTTCGAAATCCCGTTTGTGTCCTCCCACTTTACAAATATGTTTATTATTATTTTTAACGCAAGCCGTCATCGCCACGGAGGAGCACACAGCCTCTGTGAGCGAGCGAGACAGAGAGAGAGAGAGAGAGAGAGAGAGAGAGAGAGAGAGAGAGAGAGAGAGAGAGAGAGAGAGGAGGGGAGAGAGAGAGAGAGAGAGCTAGAGAGAGAGAGAGAGAGAGAGAGAGAGAGAGAGAGAGAGAGAGAGAGCTAGAGAGAGAGAGAGAGAGAGAGAGAGAGAGAGCTAGAGAGAGAGAGAGAGAGAGAGAGAGAGAGAGAGAGAGAGAGAGAGAGAGAGCTAGAGAGAGAGCTAGAGAGAGAGAGAGAGCTAGAGAGAGAGAGAGAGAGAGAGAGAGAGAGAGAGAGAGAGAGAGAGAGAGAGAGCTAGAGAGAGGAGAGAGAGAGAGAGAGAGAGAGAGAGAGAGAGAGAGAGAGAGAGCTAGAGAGAGAGAGAGAGAGAGAGAGAGAGAGAGAGCTAGAGAGAGAGAGAGAGAGAGAGAGAGAGAGAGAGAGAGAGATAGAGAGAGAGAGCTAGAGAGAGAGCTAGAGAGAGAGAGAGAGAGAGAGAGAGAGAGAGAGAGAGAGAGAGAGAGAGAGAGAGAGCTAGAGAGAGAGAGAGAGAGAGAGAGAGAGAGAGAGAGAGAGAGAGAGAGAGAGAGAGCTAGAGAGAGCACACCTTTATCTATTTCAACGACTGTCCCCAGAACCAGAACTCTCAGGCGACGGGGCTTCAACAACTACCGCCCCGTCGCCCTAACTTCCACCATTATGAAGTGCTTCGAAAGGCTGGTCATGAAGCAGATCAAATCCACCCTCCCCCCATCGCTGGACCCATTTCAGTTTGCCTACCGAGCTAAACGGTCCACAGAGGATGCAATCTCCTCCGCTCTCCACCCAGCCCTCACACACCTGGACACTAAGACTAAGACTAAGGACTCATATGTTAGAATGCTATTTATAGACTTCAGCTCAGCATTCAACACTATCATCCCCCAGCAGCTGGTACAAAAACGTACAGACCTGGGCCTCAGCCCCTCTCTCTGCAACTGGTTGCTGGACTTCCTCACAGAGAGACACAAGCTGTACGGGTCAACAACAACACCTCAAACACCCTCATACTGAGCACGGGGGCCCCCAAGGATGTGTGCTCAGCCCCCTTCTCT
Source organism: Dissostichus mawsoni (assembly GCA_011823955.1). Classification (NCBI taxonomy): domain Eukaryota; kingdom Metazoa; phylum Chordata; class Actinopteri; order Perciformes; family Nototheniidae; genus Dissostichus; species Dissostichus mawsoni. The sequence goes on along the minus strand of JAAKFY010000174.1, from coordinate 113,713 downwards.
TCACTCTGCTGACCCACGACTGCAAACCCAACTTCAGCTCCAACCACATCGTGAAGTTTGCAGACGACACTAATGTGGTGGGTCTCATCAGCCACAACGATGAGACTAACTACAGGAAGGAAGTGAACCAGCTGGCCCTGTGGTGCCAAAATAACAACCTCTTCCTCAACCTGGAGAAAACAAAGGAGATAGTTGTTGACTTCAGGAGAACCCACCGCCGACCCCCTCTCCCCTGACCATCAACAGCGCTGCTGTGGAGCAGGTGACCAGCACCAAATTCCTTGGTGTGACCATCACTGATGACCTCACCTGGAATAACAACACCACCGCACTAGCGAGGAAAGCCCAGCAGCGCCTGTACTTCATCCGGAAGCTCAAGCGAGCCGGAGCATCACCCCACATCATGCTGTCTTTTTACCGAGGCGCCACCGAGAGCATCCTCAGCAGCTGCATCACGCTGTGGTTTGGAAGCTGCACCGCCTCCAACCGCAAGAGCCTGCAGCGCATTGTGAACTCTGCCCAGAGGATCATCGGTGCCTCACTCCCATCACTACAGGACATATATAACACCCGCCTCACCCGCAGAGCACTCAGCATCGTGGGTGACTCCACCCACCCCTCCAACTGCCTCTTCAGCCTCCTGCCTTCAGGGAGAAGGTTCCTCAGCTCGAGCACCAACAGGCTGGGGAACAGCTTCCTCCACCAGGCGGTCAGGATGCTGAACTCTCCCCTCCCTCCCTCCCTCTCCCCCCTCTCTGACATCTCTCCCCTGAACTCTCCACCCTGCCTCCCACCCTTCTCCCCTGCCCCAAATGGTCCTGGACTTTAAGCCCCCCCCCACACACACACACACACACACACACACACACACACACACACACACACACACACACACACAAACACACACAAACACACACACACAAACACACACACACACACACACCCCCTTCCCAGCACCAGTCACTTTTCTGCCCATCTCCGCTGCTACTGCACTGACACTGAACTTTGAACACTTTAAATATATTATTGACATTTTAAACTGTATACCCCGGTTATCTAGGCCCTTTTGTTTTGTGTATGTATACATGTCACACGGTGGGACTGCGGGAAACGATATTTCGATATTTCTGGATGTATAACACATGTAGAAATTTTGACAATAAAGCTGACTTTGACTTTGACTATTTAATATAAAGTAAGAAATCATTCCAGTGTGAACTATAGGACAGCAAAAAACAGTTTAAAAGGGGAGTGATTAGTAAAATATGCATAAATAAATAGAAAGAATGCTAACTAGGAAACATAAGATAAGAATAAACAAGTTGAAATGATTTGTTATTGGTTGTGATCATTTTCTAAAGAAGTTGAGAGCTGTTTCCATAAAGTCGTTTAGTGCTCAAAGTGCTCCAGAGGATGCATTCACTTCAACAGTTAAAAAAGAAATTGCATACATATGGCATACTCGACGTATGTGCCATACAAGCGTACACAGCTCATGTTCGGAGAAAGAAGAAGAAAGAAAGGCATCAGTAAAGTGGAACTTCTGTGTGAACTATTCACATCTCAAACTGCACTGTAACTTTTTATTCATGTTTTTTCTTTTATTATCTTTTTAATGATTGATTTCAAATGCTTTTGTCTGAACGTCATTCAGTTTTGTAAAGCACCTTGAATTGCCTTGAACATGTTCTTTTAGTAAACACTGCAAACGGGTCCCACAGACCCAAACAGCACACAGAGGTTAAAGGTCAGCATATCATAATGTTCAAATGTGCTAAATATATACACTGCAAAAAACAACAAAAAGGAGTAAAAGTAGCTCACGACTTGTTTCACTTTTTGAAAGTAGCTCTCACCCTGAAGAAGGTTGGAGACGTCTGTTTTATTATCTTTTTAAATGCCATTTCATGATGTCTCTGCTGCTCTATGTGTTCAGGCCTCGTGTTGAAAGGGGCTCTATGATAACCTCTGAGCTGCAGCTCGGCTCTCCTTCTCCGTTACGAGGAGGCCATGGTTGTGTTCTTTTGCAGAAACCCAGTTAAAGGTCTTTGGGAATCCGCAGCGTTGGATCCTGCAGCAGAGCCTCGGTCATCGTGGAATAAATGCAAATGAAAGCAATCAAAGGCTCATGAGCTTCCTGGGGTGAGATGGAGTGGGCAGACGCTAAGTGTGTCATTTTCCGCTGCCGAGAGACTGCTTTAAAAGATGGGGACAGTTTGTCAGATGCATTCCTTTCATCATTTTCATTTTACATTTGGAGTTTTTTTAGAGCTGCTCTGGAGAAAATGTGTGTGACTTTTAATCAGAATAAATCACAAAGTAGGGCTGAAGCCTGAAGCCTGTCCGGTTCCTTCAGTGAACGTTCCTGAGTTCACTGAAGCTCCAGGATACAGGTATATCTCATACAGGTATATCTCATACAGGTATATCTCATACAGGTATATCTCATACAGGTATATCTCATACAGGTATATCTCATACAGGTATTCTCATACAGGTATATCTCATACAGGTATATCTCATACAGGTATATCTCATACAGGTATATCTCATACAGGTATATCTCATACAGGTATATCTCATACAGGTATATCTCATACAGGTATATCTCATACAGGTATATCTCATACAGGTATATCTCATACAGGTATATCTCATACAGGTATTTCTCATACAGGTATATCTCATCCAGGTATATCTCATACAGGTATATCTCATACAGGTATATCTCATACAGGTATATCTCATACAGGTATATCTCATACAGGTATATCTCATCCAGGTATATCTCATACAGGTATATCTCATACAGGTATATCTTACAGGTATATACAGGTATATCTCATACAGGTATATCTCATACAGGTATATCTCATACAGGTATGTCTCATACAGGTATATCTCATACAGGTATATCTCATACAGGTATATCTCATACAGGTATATCTCATACAGGTATATCTCATACAGGTATATCTCATACAGGTATGTCTCATACAGGTATATCTCATACAGGTATATCTCATACAGGTATATCTCATACAGGTATATCTCATACAGGTATATCTTCAGCTGCAGGAAGTTCAAACTAACCAGACTTGAATCTGCATCACGGTCTCACTCCAGACTCAGATTCTAACAGCGTGGTCAGGGCTTTTCAAAGTAAAGTTCCAGTGTTTATGCAGTTATTGGTTTTAAAGCAGTGCTTGGGCAGACAGGATTTTAAATTAAGAAGAAATATGAAATGGACTGTACTTATAAACCCCTTTATCAGGTCTCCTCGACCCCTTAAGTTCTGCTTGTCTTTCAGTTGTTTTCAGATCCCTGAAGTTGAATGCCAAGAAGAAGAGAGAGTTTTTGGTTTTTTGCCCTTGCTTTTGCCGGATAATAAAGCGTTTTTCTGCAAAGTAGCTTGTTCTGCACTTGGGTCCTAACGGCCTTCCTTACCCCAACAACGGCAAGTCCCTGCAGATGGAGCCACGGCCCCCTAGTGGAGAATAAAGGAGCCACCTGTTGTTAATGACCTCAAACACAGGACTATTGACCCTTTAGAAAATACTGGACTGCTTTTGATTGGTTTGAAAATGATTACAGATGTATGAAGATGGTGGATTCGTCACTTGCCCAATGAAGCCTTTGGTTGATGATAACTGGGAGTATTTTAACACATTTCTGGAAGAGGTTAAAGATAATATCTCAACATATTTGAGTACTTTCACAGATCCTTGATCATTTCAACATGATGTTGGTTTCATAAACAACCCCCTGCTGTGACTCTGGGACGTTCACCGTGCTCCTCTCTGACGGCAGGATCACAGTTTAGTATTCATTCAGAGAATACAGCTGAATGATTATATTTGACTGTAGTAATTCCCACACAAGCTGTCACAGAGGCTCATTGCTGTTATCTGTTCCTCCTGGAGGTGTTTCTCAGCCTCGTGAAGTCGTAAAGAGCCTCTGAAGCCGGACTGATCCCATAAAGCCTAACACCTGGAGAGGAAATAATAATGAACTTGGTTTATAGTGTCAGTTTCTCTCAGGGCTCACATCAAACACACACACATCTATTACTCAGGTGTGCTCAGGTCAAACACACCTGCACACACACATCATTACATCCACACTGTACCTGCTGAGTGTAATAATTACAGCTGTCTTTATCCTTTCAAACACACGGGGGATTGCTGTGAAAGTTCCCTGCTGTTATAGATGGAGTGTGTCTATGCACCAAGTTACTGCATGTTGAAAAGGGAATAATATACTATAGAGATGAAAAAGAAACCAGAAGAAGAAGGAACTCCTCTTTGTCCCACAGAGGAGAAATGTACATCCTTCATTACATCCTGGTGTTAGGAGCAGGTAGCGGTGCCTCGTTCAGGAACTCCTCGGCAGCACGTGATCTCTCCGGGACTTGAACTCGTGACCTTCCACAAGATCTTTTCTGGAAATCTCTTAATACTGAATTTCCTCAAGTTTCAGATTTTTCTCTTACAATCCTGACTTCTTTCTGAAAATGTGGGAATTCTGACTTTTTATGAATTCTCAAATTCTGACATCTCTCTCAAAATGACATAATTCTAACTTTTTCTCGGAGACCTCAAGATTCAGTTTTTTCTGAAAATCCTTAAATCTAAAATCATTACTTTTATCTCAAGATTTCTGAATTCAGATTTTTCTCAAACCGGAAAATTCTGTATTTTCCCAAAATCTTTATTTTCAGATTATTGTCTGAAAATCTAAAATCCTTACTTTTCCCTAAAGATACAAACATTCTGACTTTTTAATAAAATCTCAGATCTCATCTTTTTCTCTGAAACATACAAATTCTGTATTTTTTCTCAAAATGTGGACTTTGGTCTGAAAATCAAGTCTTTTATTTTTAGGAAGAACCCTTTACCTTCCGGTTCTCAAGCCAAGTCTCTATGGACTTCACCACCAGCTAAATTGTCATGATCCTGATTATTGAATGTTTTAATGTTTCCTGTTTTATTTAGTAGAACTCTCCTCGTGAACTCTCTGGTTTGACTTCCTGTCTTTTGCTTTTCATTTTGTGATTAGTATTTGTGTGCCAGGTTCTATTGGCCACGCCTCTTGGCTCTTGCTGCTCCATTCAGATCTTCTGTCTCCCTCTAGTGGCGTAACCAAATAACATTCTTTCAAAACATATTAAATGGTCAGACAATTTACTTGATAAAACACATACTAACCTTTGATATATTGATCATTCTCACACTCTCAAGGCGAGGAGTCGAGGAGTCGAGGAGTCGAGGAGGTACAGACTGGGCTTTGTTAAACGGCTACAGCGTACATTTCTATATTTATTTGAACATATATACTAACTTTGAGACACTCTGAACACCTGACAGGAAAAGAAGCCTCCTGCTGTGTGGAGAAACACCAAGAAGAGACAAACCCTAACGCAGCACATTACACTTAAAGAAGTGATGAGATCACGTTGTTTTATTAAAGAGCAGGCGTACACTTTATAGGCCTTAATGAATCTCCAGAGAACAAACACTTATAAAGTTAATGGAAGAGCATCAATCACCATGTTGGGACGTTGCTGTTATTACATCATCTCTGCCAACAACCTCATTATCACCTGGGCTCATAAAGGACTTTCTTATCTCTTTACGGTTTGGCTTCCTCTTCAAGCCACTTTATTAAAACCCCTGCCTTCATGGATTGAAGCAGGTGAAACACTGAGGTCTGAGTGTGATGAGACAGCTTTATTTTATAGACGCTCTCTGAGATTTAGCACTGCTTTCTGTCGCTGCACACCGGGGCTTTGAGCTGAATCCCAGACCATCTTCTGGGTTTCAGTGAAGTGCTCTGAGAGTAAGGGCACATTCTAGTACCCTTATAGAATTACGATACTCAAGAGCTCGCTTAACGGAACTTTGACGCTGGTATCAGTTTGGTTTCCCACCAATCACGGGAGTATTGTGTATAGAAAGTGTTGAGTTATATTTCTCGCGCTACCTAACATCCATGAAGGCAACATAACAGAGGGAGTCCTGTCACTCAGGATGCCCAACTACTCTTTGGTAAGCCCCGCCCCCCAAGCAACATCAGGGCCAAAAGTTTGAAAGCGAAAAAAAAAGATCTGAAAGTGTAAAACGATCTGAAGGTGAAAAACGATCTGAAGGTGAAAAACGATCTGAAGGTGAAAAACGATCTGAAAGTGTAAAACGATCTGAAAACGATCTGAAA
>JAAKFY010000174.1:72500-102500 GCA_011823955.1 Dissostichus mawsoni | reverse complement strand
TGTGTCTGGTGTTGTCCTCTCATTGTGTCTGATGTTGTCCTCTCATTGTGTCTGATGTTGTCCTCTCATTGTGTCTGATGTTGTCCTCTCATTGTGTCTGACGTTGTCCTCTTTGTGTCTGATGTTGTCCTCTCATTGTGTCTGATGTTGTCCTCTCATTGTGTCTGGTGTTGTCCTCTCATTGTGTGATGTGTCCTCATTGTGTCTGATGTTGTCTTCTCATTGTGTCTGATGTTGTCCTCTCATTGTGTTGATGTTGTCCTCTCATTGTGTCTGATGTTGTCCTCTCATTGTGTCTGATGTTGTCCTCTCATTGTGTATGATGTTGTCCTCTCATTGTGTCTGATGTTGTCCTCTCATTGTGTGTGGTGTTGTCCTCTCATTGTGTCTGATGTGTCCTCTCATTGTGTCTGATGTTGTCCTCTCATTGTGTCTGATGTTGTCCTCTCATTGTGTCTGATGTTGTCCTCTCATTGTGTATGATGTGTCCTCTCATTGTGTATGATGTTGTCCTCATTGTCTCATTGTGTCTGATGTTGTCCTCTCATTGTGTCTGATGTTGTCCTCTCATTGTGTCTGTGTTGTCCTCTCATTGTGTCTGATGTTGTCCTCTCATTGTGTGGTGTTGTCCTCTCATTGTGTTTGATGTTGTCCTCTTTGTGTCTGATGTTGTCCTCTCATTGTGTCTGGTGTTGTCCTCTCATTGGTCTGGTGTTGTCCTCTCATTGTGTTGATGTTGTCCTCTCATTGTGTCTGATGTTGTCCTCTCATTGTGTCTGATGTTGTCCTCTCATTGTGTCTGGTGTTGTCCTCTCATTGTGTCTGTGTTGTCCTCTCATTGTGTCTGATGTTGTCCTCTCATTGTGTGTGATGTTGTCCTCTCATTGTGTCTGATGTTGTCCTCTCATTGTGTTGATGTTTCCTCTCATTGTGTTGATGTTGTCCTCTCATTGTGTCTGATGTGTCCTCTCATTGTGTCGGTGTTGTCTCTCTTGTGTCTGATGTTGTCCTCTCATTGTCTCATTGTGTCTGATGTTGTCCTCTCATTGTGTTGATGTTGTCCTCTCATTGTGTCTGATGTTGTCCTCTCATTGTGTCTGGTGTTGTCCTCTCATTGTGTCTGATGTGTCCTCTCATTGTATCATTGTCTCATTGTGTCTGATGTTGTCTCTCATTGTGTCTGATGTTGTCCTCTCATTGTGTCTGATGTTGTCCTCTCATTGTGTCTGATGTTGTCCTCTCATTGTGTCTGATGTTGTCCTCTCATTGTGTCTGATGTTGTCCTCTCATTGTGTCTGATGTTGTCCTCTCATTGTGTCTGGTGTTGTCTCTCATTGTCTCATTGTGTCTGATGTTGTCCTCTCATTGTGTTTGATGTTGTCCTCTCATTGTGTCTGATGTTGTCCTCTCATTGTGTCTGATGTTGTCCTCTCATTGTGTCTGATGTTGTCCTCTCATTGTGTCTGATGTTGTCCTCTCATTGTGTCTGATGTTGTCCTCTCATTGTGTCTGATGTTGTCCTCTCATTGTGTCTGATGTTGTCCTTCATTGTGTCTGATGTTGTCCTCTCATTGTGTCTGATGTTGTCCTCTCATTGTGTCTGATGTTGTCCTCTCATTGTGTCTGATGTTGTCCTCTCATTGTGTCTGGTGTTGTCCTCTCATTGTTCATTGTGTCTGATGTTGTCCTTCATTGTGTTTGATGTTGTCCTCTCATTGTGTCTGATGTTGTCCTCTCATTGTGTCTGATATGTCCTCTCATTGTGTCTGATGTTGTCCTCTCATTGTGTCTGATGTTGTCTCTCATTGTGTCTGATGTTGTCCTCTCATTGTGTCTGGTGTTGTCCTTCATTGTGTCTGATGTTGTCCTCTCATTGTGTCTGGTGTTGTCCTCTCATTGTGTCTGATGTTGTCCTCTCATTGTGTCTGATGTTGTCCTCTCATTGTGTCTGATGTTGTCCTCTCATTGTGTCTGATGTTGTCCTCTCATTGTGTCTGATGTTGTCCTCTCATTGTGTCTGATGTTGTCCTCTCATTGTGTCTGATGTTGTCCTCTCATTGTGTCTGGTGTGTCCTCTCATTGTCTCATTGTGTCTGATGTTGTCCTTCATTGTGTTTGATGTTGTCCTCTCATTGTGTCTGATGTTGTCCTCTCATTGTGTCTGATATTGTCCTCTCATTGTGTCTGATGTTGTCCTCTCATTGTGTCTGATGTTGTCTCTCATTGTGTCTGATGTTGTCCTCTCATTGTGTCTGGTGTTGTCCTCTCATTGTCTGATGTTGTCCTCTCATTGTGTCTGGTGTTGTCCTCTCATTGTGTCTGATGTTGTCTCTCATTGTGTCTGATGTTGTCCTATCATTGTGTCTGATGTTGTCCTCTCATTGTGTCTGACGTTGTCCTCTCATTGTGTCTGATGTTGTCCTCTCATTGTGTCTGATGTTGTCCTCTCATTGTGTCTGGTGTTGTCCTCTCATTGTGTCTGATGTTGTCCTCTCATTGTGTCTGATGTTGTCTTTCATTGTGTCTGATGTTGTCCTCTCATTGTGTTTGATGTTGTCCTCTCATTGGTCTGATGTTGTCCTCTCATTGTGTCTGATGTTGTCCTCTCATTGTGTCTGATGTTGTCCTCTCATTGTGTCTGATGTTGTCCTCTCATTGTGTCTGGTGTTGTCCTCTCATTGTGTCTGATGTTGTCCTCTCATTGTGTCTGATGTTGTCCTCTCATTGTGTCTGATGTTGTCCTCTCATTGTGTCTGATGTTGTCCTCTCATTGTGTATGATGTTGTCCTCTCATTGTGTATGATGTTGTCCTCTCATTGTCTCATTGTGTCTGATGTTGTCCTCTCATTGTGTCTGATGTTGTCCTCTCATTGTGTCTGGTGTTGTCCTCTCATTGTGTCTGATGTTGTCCTCTCATTGTGTCTGGTGTTGTCCTCTCATTGTGTTTGATGTTGTCCTCTCATTGTGTCTGATGTTGTCCTCTCATTGTGTCTGGTGTTGTCCTCTCATTGTGTCTGGTGTTGTCCTCTCATTGTGTTTGATGTTGTCCTCTCATTGTGTCTGATGTTGTCCTCTCATTGTGTCTGATGTTGTCCTCTCATTGTGTCTGGTGTTGTCCTCTCATTGTGTCTGGTGTTGTCCTCTCATTGTGTCTGATGTTGTCCTCTCATTGTGTGTGATGTTGTCCTCTCATTGTGTCTGATGTTGTCCTCTCATTGTGTTTGATGTTGTCCTCTCATTGTGTTGATGTTGTCCTCTCATTGTGTCTGATGTTGTCCTCTCATTGTGTCTGGTGTTGTCCTCTCATTGTGTCTGATGTTGTCCTCTCATTGTCTCATTGTGTCTGATGTTGTCCTTCATTGTGTCTGATGTTGTCCTCTCATTGTGTCTGATGTTGTCTCTCATTGTGTCTGGTGTTGTCCTCTCATTGTGTCTGATGTTGTCCTCTCATTGTCTCATTGTCTCATTGTGTCTGATGTTGTCCTCTCATTGTGTCTGATGTTGTCCTCTCATTGTGCTGATGTGTCCTCTCATTGTGTCTGGTGTTGTCCTCTCATTGTGTCTGATGTTGTCCTCTCATGGTCTCATTGTGTCTGATGTTGTCCTCTCATTGTGTCTGATGTTGTCCTTCATTGTCTCATTGTCTCATTGTGTCTGATGTTGTCCTCTCATTGTGTCTGGTGTTGTCCTCTCATTGTGTCTGATGTTGTCCTCTCATTGTGTCTGATGTTGTCCTCTCATTGTGTCTGATGTTGTCCTCTCATTGTGTCTGATGTTGTCCTCTCATTGTGTCTGATGTTGTCCTCTCATTGTGTCTGATGTTGTCCTCTCATTGTGTCTGATGTTGTCCTCTCATTGTGTCTGATGTTGTCCTCTCATTGTGTCTGATGTGTCTCATTGTGTCTGATGTTGTCCTCTCATTGTGTCTGATGTTGTCCTCTCATTGTGTCTGATGTTGTCCTCTCATTGTGTCTGATGTTGTCCTCTCATTGTGTCTGATGTTGTCCTCTCATTGTGTCTGATGTTGTCCTCTCATTGTGTCTGATGTTGTCCTCTCATTGTGTCTGATGTTGTCCTCTCATTGTGTCTGGTGTTGTCCTCTCATTGTCTCATTGTGTCTGATGTTGTCCTCTCATTGTGTTTGATGTTGTCCTCTCATTGTGTCTGATGTTGTCCTCTCATTGTGTCTGATATTGTCCTCTCATTGTGTCTGATGTTGTCCTCTCATTGTGTCTGATGTTGTCCTCTCATTGTGTCTGATGTTGTCCTCTCATTGTGTCTGGTGTTGTCCTCTCATTGTGTCTGATGTTGTCCTCTCATTGTGTCTGGTGTTGTCCTCTCATTGTGTCTGATGTTGTCCTCTCATTGTGTCTGATGTTGTCCTCTCATTGTGTCTGATGTTGTCCTCTCATTGTGTCTGATGTTGTCCTCTCATTGTGTCTGATGTTGTCCTCTCATTGTGTCTGATGTTGTCCTCTCATTGTGTCTGATGTTGTCCTCTCATTGTGTCTGGTGTTGTCCTCTCATTGTCTCATTGTGTCTGATGTTGTCCTCTCATTGTGTTGATGTTGTCCTCTCATTGTGTCTGATGTTGTCCTCTCATTGTGTCTGATATTGTCCTCTCATTGTGTCTGATGTTGTCCTCTCATTGTGTCTGATGTTGTCCTCTCATTGTGTCTGATGTTGTCCTCCATTGTGTCTGGTGTTGTCCTCTCATTGTGTCTGATGTTGTCCTCTCATTGTGTCTGTGTTGTCCTCTCATTGTGTCTGATGTTGTCCTCTCATTGTGTCTGATGTTGTCCTCTCATTGTGTCTGATGTTGTCCTCTCATTGTGTCTGACGTTGTCCTCTCATTGTGTCTGATGTTGTCCTCTCATTGTGTCTGATGTTGTCCTCTCATTGTGTCTGGTGTTGTCCTCTCATTGTGTCTGATGTTGTCCTCTCATTGTGTCTGATGTTGTCTTCTCATTGTGTCTGATGTTGTCCTCTCATTGTGTTTGATGTTGTCCTCTCATTGTGTCTGATGTTGTCCTCTCATTGTGTCTGATGTTGTCCTCTCATTGTGTCTGATGTTGTCCTCTCATTGTGTCTGATGTTGTCCTCTCATTGTGTCTGGTGTTGTCCTCTCATTGTGTCTGATGTGTTGTCCTCTCATTGTGTCTGATGTTGTCCTCTCATTGTGTCTGATGTTGTCCTCTCATTGTGTCTGATGTGTTGTCCTCTCATTGTGTATGATGTTGTCCTCTCATTGTGTATGATGTTGTCCTCTCATTGTCTCATTGTGTCTGATGTTGTCCTCTCATTGTGTCTGATGTTGTCCTCTCATTGTGTCTGGTGTTGTCCTCTCATTGGTCTGATGTTGTCCTCTCATTGTGTCTGGTGTTGTCCTCTCATTGTGTTTGATGTTGTCCTCTCATTGTGTCTGATGTTGTCCTCTCATTGTGTCTGTGTTGTCCTCTCATTGTGTCTGGTGTTGTCCTCTCATTGTGTTTGATGTTGTCCTCTCATTGTGTCTGATGTTGTCCTCTCATTGTGTCTGATGTTGTCCTCTCATTGTGTCTGGTGTTGTCCTCTCATTGTGTCTGTGTTGTCCTCTCATTGTGTCTGATGTTGTCCTCTCATTGTGTGTGATGTTGTCCTCTCATTGTGTCTGATGTTGTCCTCTCATTGTGTTTGATGTTGTCCTCTCATTGTGTTGATGTTGTCCTCTCATTGTGTCTGATGTTGTCCTCTCATTGTGTCTGGTGTTGTCCTCTCATTGTGTCTGATGTTGTCCTCTCATTGTCTCATTGTGTCTGATGTTGTCCTCTCATTGTGTCTGATGTTGTCCTCTCATTGTGTCTGATGTTGTCCTCTCATTGTGTCTGGTGTTGTCCTCTCATTGTGTCTGATGTTGTCCTCTCATTGTCTCATTGTCTCATTGTGTCTGATGTTGTCCTCTCATTGTGTCTGATGTTGTCCTCTCATTGTGTCTGATTGTCCTCTCATTGTGTCTGGTGTTGTCCTCTCATTGTGTCTGATGTTGTCCTCTCATGGTCTCATTGTGTCTGATGTTGTCCTCTCATTGTGTCTGATGTTGTCCTCTCATTGTCTCATTGTCTCATTGTGTCTGATGTTGTCCTCTCATTGTGTCTGGTGTTGTCCTCTCATTGTGTCTGATGTTGTCCTCTCATTGTGTCTGATGTTGTCCTCTCATTGTGTCTGATGTTGTCCTCTCATTGTGTCTGATGTTGTCCTCTCATTGTGTCTGATGTTGTCCTCTCATTGTGTCTGATGTTGTCCTCTCATTGTGTCTGATGTTGTCCTCTCATTGTGTCTGATGTTGTCCTCTCATTGTGTCTGATGTTGTCCTCTCATTGTGTCTGATGTTGTCCTCTCATTGTGTATGATGTTGTCTCTCATTGTGTCTGATGTTGTCCTCTCATTGTGTCTGATGTTGTCCTCTCATTGTGTCTGATGTTGTCCTCTCATTGTGTCTGATGTTGTCCTCTCATGGTCTCATTGTGTCCTCTCAGACCTTTCACTGCTGTGTCTGTTACATCAGGTGTTCTGTCTTGTTTAATGTGTTTCTTGCTAAAGCACTGTGAGCTGCACTTGACGCAGGAACAGTGTGATTCTAAGAAAGCTTGTTATGATCATGTGCAGCGAGGCGATCATCGGGCGCTCACAGAGCCTGAATCCTCCCTTACAGGAATCAGAAAAACAAAAGACGTGATATATCTCAGATTTGAGCTTTTAGCTAATGACCAAAACAAAACAAAGAAAAGGAGATACGCATTGTTTTACAGACCACAGAAATAAAGACATTTCGGTTTTAGGAATAAAGGATCTCAATGTTATTTAGTTAAAACAAATGTCACATATGTGGACATGATGAACTGCATCTGGTCTCGAGTGAGATGGACCCTTACTCTCCTCAAATATCCGTGATATCCGGCAGAAGGACGACAGGAAGTGGATCAATTGCTTTATTTCAAGTCTACATGAACTATTATCTGACAATACCAGTTGAAGTTGTCATAATAAACACTGACAGATGAAGAGCGATACAGACTGAAGTGTTCTAGTCTCCTCCTGCACGTTGTTACCCTCACAGATCTGTTTCTGAGAGGATCTTAGATATCCACGCTCTGCAGATTAAAGATGTCTGTATCGCTGATCCTCAGATCATCTGAGTCTTAAGGAGCTGAGCGCTGATCTTTAAATAAAAAATAAAACTGTTCCCACTCAGGTTTAATATGATCCTGTTTATCCATCGCTCAGAGGAGAGGACTTACATCGATCTGAACACTGAGAGGCGTCTGAAGTCATTACATCTCACCTCAGAAACACCCTGAGATACTCACACCTCCATATTTATATTCTCATAACACACTGAGATTTAGAGCATAGACATCACCATGAAACATCCCAGTTATTTACTTGAGGCCCTGTTCTTCTTCTGTGGTGTTCCTCTCTTTTAGTGCATGTAAATGGTCTGCAGAGGCTAAAATCCCTGTGTTCCTCCAGAGGGAGTTTCTAATAAAACAAATCCATAAGTAATAAAGCTTATTCACATTCATATTGGGATCCTGAATCAGCAGAGTGGAAACTACCCTTTCTTTCATCAGTCATTTTAGTCTTTGCAGACCATTTACATGCACAAAAACATATTTTACAAACAATTTGAATTTTCACATTTTCATTTTACACATGAATTATACATGTAAATACCATGTAATTCATATATTTCACTACTTTTGTGATCCTAAGACTTTGGTAACCAAATCTAAAACACTAAAACATTTGGATGACTTGAGTAAATGTGTGTTCTCACAAGAGTTTTGAAGATTTTCCGAAAATCGGATGTCAAATGTTAAGCTTTAGAGCTACTTGTCTCATCACACAGTGCTCTATGGTGAGTCATTTGCATTTATAGCAAGACCAGAGATTGTCCTGAACATTTTGATATGTGACACATGGGGTGCCGTGTTATAACAAATACATTTAAAGATGATTGAAGGAAACATCTAGAAATCGAGAAAATACCCTCAGACTCCAGAGAATGTGGAATTATAGTTCCTGCAAAATCCACTGAGAAACTGCACAACAGCTGTTTCCTATCTTCATACAGGTGTTAACTACTTCTTTATTATTGCAGCTCCTTGCTCAGGTGCAGCTCCTTGCTCAGGTGCAGCACCTTGCTCAGGTGCAGCACCTTGCTCAGTGCAGCTCCTTGCTCAGGTGCAGCACCTTGCTCAGGTGCAGCTCCTTGCTCAGGTGCAGCTCCTTGCTCAGCTGCAGCTCCTTGCTCAGGTGCAGCTCCATGCTCAGGTGCAGCTCCTTGCTCAGGTGCAGTACCTTGCTCAGGTGCAGCACCTTGCTCAGGTGCAGCACCTTGCTCAGGTGCAGCTCCTTGCTCAGGTGCAGTACCTTGCTCAGGTGCAGCACCTTGCTCAGGTGCAGCTCCTTGCTCAGGTGCAGTACCTTGCTCAGGTGCAGCTCCTTGCTCAGGTGCAGCTCCTTGCTCAGGTGCAGCACCTTGCTCAGGTGCAGTACCTTGCTCAGGTGCAGCTCCTTGCTCAGGTGCAGCTCCTTGCTCAGGTGCAGTACCTTGCTCAGGTGCAGCTCCTTGCTCAGGTGCAGCACCTTGCTCAGGTGCAGCTCCTTGCTCAGGTGCAGCTCCTTGCTCAGGTGCAGCACCTTGCTCAGGTGCAGCACCTTGCTCAGGTGCAGTCCTTGCTCAGGTGCAGCTCCTTGCTCAGGTGCAGCTCCTTGCTCAGGTGCAGCTCCTTGCTCGGTTGCAGCTCCTTGCTCAGGTGCAGCTCCTTGCTCAGGTGCAGCTCCTTGCTCAGGTGCAGCACTTGCTCAGGTGCAGCTCCTTGCTCAGGTGCAGCTCCTTGCTCAGGTGCAGCTCCTTGCTCAGGTGCAGCTCCTTGCTCAGGTGCAGCTCCTTGATCAGGTGCAGCTCCTTGCTCAGGTGCAGCTCCTTGCTCAGGTGCAGCTCCTTGATCAGGTGCAGCTCCTTGCTCAGGTGCAGCTCCTTGCTCAGGTGCAGCTCCTTGATCAGGTGCAGCACCTTGCTCAGGTGCAGCTCCTTGCTCAGGTGCAGCTCCTTGATCAGGTGCAGCACCTTGCTCAGGTGCAGCTCCTTGCTCAGGTGCAGCTCTTGCTCAGGTGCAGCTCCTTGCTCAGGGCAGCTCCTTGCTCAGGTGCAGCTCCTTGCTCAGGTGCAGCTCCTTGCCTCAGGTGCAGCTCCTTGATCAGGTGCAGCACCTTGCTCAGGTGCAGCTCCTTGCTCAGGTGCAGATCCTTGATCAGGTGCAGCACCTTGCTCAGGTGCAGCACCTTGCTCAGGTGCAGCTCCTTGCTCAGTGCAGCTCTTGCTCAGGTGCAGCTCCTTGCTCAGGTGCAGCTCCTTGATCAGGTGCAGCACCTTGCTCAGGTGCAGCACCTTGCTCAGGTGCAGCTCCTTGATCAGGTGCAGCTCCTTGCTCAGGTGCAGCTCCTTGCTCAGGTGCAGCTCCTGCTCAGGTGCAGCTCCTTGATCAGGTGCAGCTCCTTGCTCAGGTGCAGCACCTTGCTCAGGTGCAGCTCTTGCTGCAATAGAAAAATGCATTAATAAAAGTTGCAAATGTATCAAAACAAAATAAACTTAAATGCGTCTCCTACACTCTCCTTAAAAAACAAGAGGTAGCCAGATTCTCCCTCGTCCTCTGAGACAAGGATCCATTGATAGTGTCCCCTCTTCCTCTCCTCCCTCTTCCTCCTCCTCCCTCTTCTCCTCCCTCTTCCTCAGCCCTTCCTCCTCCTCCCTCTTCCTCCTCTTCCTCCTCCTCCCTCTTCCTCCTCCTCCCTCTTCCTCAGCTCTTCCTCTCCTCCCTCTTCCTCCTCCCCCTTCCTCTTCCTCCTGCCTCTCCTCAGCTCTTCCTCTTCCTCATCCCTCTCCTCAGCTCTTCCTCCTCCTTCTCCTCAGCTCTTCCTCCTCTTCCTCCCTCTCCTCAGCTCTTCCTCCTCCTCCCTCTCCTCAGCTCTTCCTCCTCCTTCTCCTCAGCTCTTCTTCCTCCTTCTCCTCAGCTCTTCCTCTCTTCCTCCCCCTCCTCAGCTCTTCTCTTCCTCCCTCTCCTCAGCTCTTCTTCCTCCTTCTTCTCAGCTCTTCCTCCTCTTCCTCCCTCTCCTCAGCTCTCTTCCTCCTCTCCTCAGCTCTTCCTCTTCCTCCTCCTCTCCTCAGCTCCTCCTTTCCTCTTCCTCAGCTTCTTCTTCTTCCTCCTCCTCCTCAGCTCCTCCTCCTCCGTCCTCAGCTTCTCCTCCCTCTCCTCAGCTCCTCTTCCCTCCCCCTCCTCAGCCCTTCCTCCTCCTCCCTCTCCTCAGCCCTTCCTCCTCCTCCCTCTCCTCAGCTCCCTCCTCCTCCTCCCTCTCCTCAGCCCTTCCTCCTCCTCCCTCTCCTCAGCTCCTCTCCTCCTCCCTCCTCCTCCTCCTCCTCCCTCTCCTCAGCTCCTCCTCCCTCTCCTCAGCTCCTCTCCTCCTCCCTCTCCTCCTCCTCCTCCTTTCCTCCTCCTCCTCTTCCTCCTCCTCCTCCTCTTCCTCCTCCTCCTCTCTCTTCCTAAATATTATAATACTAAATGGAATGCGTTTATAAATCGCTTCTCAAGGAACCCTCAAAGAGCTCACAATGAGATCATGTTGTGTCTCCTCAGAGGGTAGTTTTAGGGTTAGGGGTTAGGGTTAGGGGTTAGGGGTTAGGGTAGGGTTAGGGTTAGGGGTTAGGGTTAGGGTTAGGGTTAGGGGTTAGGGTTAGGGTTTGGGGTTTAGGGTTAGGGGTTAGGGTTAGGGTTAGGGGTTAGGGTTAGGGGTTAGGGGTTAGGGTTAGGGGTTAGGGGTTAGGTTTAGGGTTTGGGGTTTAGGGTTAGGGTTAGGGGTTAGGATGATCTAAGTTAGTTTGACTCTGGCTCTAAGCCCCCTCTCATCTCAGTAGTTTGACTCTGGTCTAAGCCCCCCTCTCATCTCAGTAGTTTGACTCTGGTCTAAGCCCCCCTCTCATCTCAGTAGTTTGACTCTGGCTCTAAGCCCCCCTCTCATCTCAGTAGTTTGACTCTGGCTCTAAGCCCCCCTCTCATCTCAGTAGTTTGACTCTGGCTCTAAGCCCCCCTCTCATCTCAGGTAGTTCGACTCGTCCCCATGTGTTCTTCTCTGACCTGATGACCTGATCGTTTCGTGCCTCAGAGTCGAGCCTTCCAGCGTTTATTGAGCCTCTCAAATATTATTAGAGATTAGACGGCCAGTTGATTTCTGTGCTAGAGAGTTAGTTATTGTTAGTAAGTATTTAGTCAGTAATGTTTGGAGTCCATGTATACTAAGTGTGTTTGTAAGTAAATACCTTTTTTTTAACCGTCTTTTTGTCTGGAGTCATGCATTTGGTTCTTGTCCTTTTTGTGTCGTAACGGATAATGATGCAATATGGTGCAAGGAGCTACGATTTGATGTAGCTTTGACGATAAGAATCGATACGTGTCATGATAAGATAACATACCATACGATATGATTTCATACGATACGTTAAGATACGCTGACAGTGAATGGACTGCATGTGAAACCCCAAAGTGTAAGATGCAAAAATATAAAAATACGGTTTAATCGGATATATACAACAATATATATTCAGCCTCCCTGTGACATTTCCAACCCTCTGTCTCTAGATACCCTGTTGAGGACAGATCATTAAAAACAGACTCACACACACACACACACACACACACACACACACACACACACACACACACACACACACTATGGTGTAATGGCTGACCTTTGGATGTGACCACAGTTACATTTACTCTCGGGAGGAGGGGGTTTATTCTGTGTTTCAGAGGAGAGGGAACAGAGGTGATGGATAGAAGCAGGAGGGACTCAAGAGTAGACAATACATATGCTAATGCTGCCCTCTGCTGCTGGGCTGATGTAATGGCATGTGAATATCTGCAGAAGATTGAAGCAGCTGGAAGATATAACTATGAGCTGTTTTACTTCATTCAAACATTATTCCAGTGGACATTATGTAATTTTTATATATAAAAGAGTCCAGATGTTTCCAGTGACACTGAGACACAGCTGAGGGGCTGCTGGCCCTTTAAGACTCTCCCTGTCGTCATGGCTACAACCCGGAAGTAACAGAGGCTCTTTAGCATGTCAACAGCAGAAGCTCCTTCAGCGTTTTAATCTAAATCACTTTATTCTTCGTGTTTTCAACACCGCTTCTCTCTCTGCTCCTCCTCTCTGACACAGAAGGTAAGTGCTGGAACATCTCAGAGTTATTTAACTGATATATTGACCCGTTTTTATCACATAATGCTGACTCATCCGTTAGCTGCGATGCTATCAGAATGCTAACGTCCTGCTGTCACTGTCCATGGTGCTAGAGAGAGAGAGAGAGAGAGAGAGAGAGAGAGAGAGAGAGAGAGAGAGAGAGAGGAGAGAGAGAGAGAGAGAGAGAGAGAGAGAGAGAGAGGAGAGAGAGAGAGAGAGAGAGAGAGAGAGAGAGAGAGAGAGAAGGAGAGAGAGAGAGAGCGTTCTGAAGGGTTACCACATGGAGCAAAAGTAACTGTAGTCCGTTTTCAGTCTGGCTTTTACCATCCGCTTGAAAATCCAAACTGCATCGGTATCCAATGAGTCCTCAACTTCCTTCCTCCTGCTGAGGAAGATGGCCCTCTCAGCCTGCCCCAACAAACTGTTCACAAGCTGACTTTTGCACTTTTGCTTCTGGCTGTACAGATGAAGCCATCATTTAGGACGCTTTTTCTATCGAGGAGGGTGGTCGGTCCTCGATAAAGAGACCGCCTCCAGTTTCCGTTGAGACCGCCCCGTGTGATAAATTAATGTTTTTATATGAAGCCAGCTGCAATGGATCATTGATCCACCAGGGGGCGCCTGCCTCCAGTTCCAAACTGGAGCTCATGTGAATACTGTGTAGCGATCTTATATCGATAATATAAATCCATATGTCACGGATAGGATCATACTCTGTGCTAAATAAGAGACATGTAATCATTACAAATTTACAAAACATCACCATGTTGTTATTTAACAAAAATGTTTAATCCACGTTGGCGTACAAAACCACCGCAACAGGGTTTTTTCATTTTTTCATCAGGTGATTATTGCAGAAATGCAGACCGGCTCAAACAAACGACATTTAATCATCATTCTTACGGTCATTTAATGTATTATATGTTCGCCGAATTGGCATGAAAGCACTAAAAATGTAGTTTAATTCACGTGAGTTTACAACTATAAAAATAATCGGTTTGTTTTCAGGAAAGCAGGAAATGCACCACGGCTCTCACGAATCCTTATTTAATCATCATTTTCACCACGATCATTTATGTTTATGTTCGCCGAATTTACATGAAATCACTGAAAAATATGAATATATATATATATATAATACACTGTAGCCTATTCAATTCAATATACTGTATTCAACTTCATTAAAACGTTATTAACGTGCCTAAACTCGCTGCACGTTAACCCGCTTATTACATGGCCACATTCTCATCAAAGTAACGACATGACTCCCAATATTAATTGAAATGCTTTTTATGGATTTAGAAAATGTTTTTATTGATTAAAAAAATAGTTGTATTGATTTGCATCCGCTAGGAAGTTTTCTTGAGTCACATCTCTCAGTTTAATCAAGCTGCGACAGAACCAAAGCATAGGCTACATACACCAAACCTTCCATTTATATTCCTATCAATATTATGAAGGCGTTCGCCGAATTGACATGAAAGCACTGACAAATATGAATATAGGCTACCGTAGTCAACTTCATTAAAACGTTATTATCTGTGAATCGTACATTGTGTCAAGCACCTTGATGGCCACCTATTTTCCTATTGGTGCGTCTACAGACAGCCAGCCACACCCACATTTTGTCGGCTACTTAAAACCGGTTTGTGGAATGCAGCCGGCTCGAGGAATGCTGCTTTGCCTATTACGCATTACTATGACGCGCATCAACAGAGAGAGGTCCGAGGAGATTCGTGTCATGCGAGCAAATGGAAAATCAACAAGAGAAATCCAAGAAACGTTTGCAAGCATTGGCATCGCAGTTTCACAGAGCGCTCTGCGAAATCACTTTCAGGAGAAACCACCCCGCCGCTGACATTGTCAAATTTAATAAAAATACAAAATAATCCTATCTGTGAACGTGTTTTTTTGGCTATTCTTCCTGGGGTCCTCAATCACACCAAACATACATAAACAAACATACAACAAAATTAAAACAAAACAAAACAGCTTATAATTTCATGCAATTTTGTCTGAAGTGAAAACTAAAATGCTCATTTACTCTATATTTTTTATTTCAATCAAATGTTCCATCGTCTCACTTTAGGAAACATGTTTCTCAAAGTGGGACAGTATGATTTGGTATGACAAAGTCAGGATCATGTGAGATATAAATGTCTGAGACAACTTGGCACTAAGAGTTTTCAGAATGGTACTGGATTCTGATTTATTGTATTGGCTTCATATCGCAATATATTCACCCTGCATGAAACTATGTCTATTTGTGTGTTTACCAAGCGCAACCCCCCCGCGGTAATCTGCGGTAAACTCTTGTTTAAACTGACCATCGGAATGTCGGGAGGTTTGCACACATGCAAATATCCTCCCATCCCCCGCTCATAGCGGTCTTGCTGTTGAAAGAAGAATGACAACACCTACTGTAGATCACCAACACTGGTTTATTTTGTAATCACAGGCAAGTCAACGTTGTTGCAGTAAAAGTCCAAAGATAGGTGTAGCTTTGCCTCTGTCCTGTGAGAACCACGTATCTTTCAAACGTAAACTTTTCAAGATAATATCATCATATATGTGTAGCTTTGTCTCTGTCCTGTGAGAACCACGTATCTTTCAAACGTAAACTTTTCAAGAGTTCCTCAGAAAAACAGCTGTTTTCAGCTTTGTGGCGGTGCATTTTACAGCTAATCCAAGAGGCTTTTTACACACCTTACTTGGTTTAAGAAGGAGGGGATTTTTCTCAACACATAAAGGAACACTTTATCCTTCAGTTTATCACAAACATTCAACATCAACACATTTGGAGATCCTAATTTGAATCCAGTCTGTAATTTGATTTATATCCCGCGTCCCGCCCACCCCGACCCTTTCCGAGCGCTTCCGAGCCGCGCCGATTACAACGAGAGTTAGAACGAGAACGTGACGTCACATTTACACAATACGTATGCTTTCTAGCTGTCACTACCATAGGTCACTACCGGTCACTACCCGATCTGCCCCCCTGCCCGATCTGTCCTGCGCATGTGCGAGATGGTCAACTACATACTATAATAATAATAATAATGGCTTTAATTTATAAAGCACTTCATATTTGAATTCAAATCCCGAAGTGCTAACATGGTAAAAAGAATAAAAAGCAATAAATACAAATAAATAAGTAGTGACACTTGACACAGTGGCGTTTGGCAAAGCAGAAAAAGAACCGAGAGAGATGAGTTATTGTTATTACAACGTGACTGCACTATTATTTAACAACTCGGGCAGGGGGGCAGATCCGGTAGTGACAGCCATAACCGAGTCCCGGAGGTCCGCTGTCTCGTCTCTTCTTCTCTGTTTCTTTCCTTGTATCGCTCACTCGTCTCTTTCGCCCCGTCGGCGGGGCGGTCAAAATAGAATCGCCCCGTCAAAATTGAAATCAAATCAAGGTTTATTTATATAGCACATTTTAAAAACGATTTGTATCTCTACCACAGTGAGATGATACACATGTGTGTTCAGTAAATGTGTACTGAGGCTCACAGAGGCTGCAGGGTGTGTGAACCGGTGTGAACACAACGAGGGCTGCTGTCAGACGATCAGCTGTGAAGCGTCGCTTCACGTGACGCTCCGGAGGAAAGGATGTCGCATTGCTCTTAAAACTCATTTCAAACTCATTAAAAAAATGTCTATATTATGAATTTGAGATGTGTCTAAACTGCTAAGAAGCTGACAGCTGAGTTAGAACTGTGCTTAACCACCACACTTAAAGAAATAACCGCTACCACACACTTTTAATGCACTTAATGTACTATTTTTATATCAATATTTTAAATATTTGTAACTATTTATTCCCCCGTATGATTGTCTATGTTGTCTGTCCTATTGCTGTGTTATTTTTTAAGTGTTATGTATGTGCACACCGTGACAGAGTTGCACTCTGAAATGTCGTTATACTTGTTTATAATGACAATGGCGTCAGCTAAATGCAATGTAATAATAATAATAAAAGGCTTTAACTTACCTTTAATAATAATAATAAAATAAAAATACAAAGCTTGCCACATATTTATAATTGCATCAACTGTCTAAAGGGTGGATCTTCCTGGTTCTGTTGCATAACATATTTAAAATAAGTCTTTTCCACGTCATGCAGCCTACAGTAAAGCTTGAAATGCAATGTAATGTAATGAATGAAGCGCCCTCTCCTGGTTTGACCCTGTAAATGAAAATCTGGCCACCCCCACTTGCTGAGAAGTGGGAGGAGTTAACATTCCTTAATGCTGGTCTTTGGCTGGGAGCTGTATGCTGGAGTCCTAAATGAGTGGCTTCATCTGTACCTATAACCCAAAATGAACATTGACTTAGAAAAAACCACATTAAACAAAACCAACATCTGAGTGAGTAACTGAAAAAGACAACATTCTGTAAAACAATGAAACATGTTTCCCTCTGTACACAGAAAGGACAGGCGCCAGACACTGTAGGGTTGATCACTGAAAGGAACGCATTAAAAGTTCCCGCAGCGTGGAGAACCCTCCACTGGAGAACCCTCCACTGGAGGTCCCTCCACTGGAGAACCCTCCACTGGAGAACCCTCTACTGGAGGTCCCTCCACTGGAGAACCCTCCACTGGAGAACCCTCCACTGGAGAACCCTCCACTGGAGGTCCCTCTACTGGAGAACCCTCCACTGGAGGTCCCTCCACTGGAGGTCCCTCCACTGGAGAACCCTCCACTGGAGGTCCCTCTACTGGAGGTCCCTCCACTGGAGAACCCTCCACTGGAGAACCCTCCACTGGAGAACCCTCCACTGGAGGTCCCTCTACTGGAAAACCCTCCACTGGAGAACCCTCCACTGGAGGTCCCTCCACTGGAGGTCCCCACCCCTCTTAGTCAGCGGAGGCTTGCAGAGCGCTCTCCACTCAGGCCTCTGAGCCTCCGTCAGGCCGGGCTCTCCACCGGGTGTCCACTCGCTCCTGGAGTCTGCTCTGATTCACCACCTTTGTCACCAAATAATAAAAGGTTTTGTTGGACATGGTGCTAAACTTAAAATCAGTAACATTGTTCAACTTTAACAAAAAACCCTCACAACTGAGATCAGGAAAACATCGCATCTCTGGAAAAGAGTCATTGTCATTTGGAGACTTCAGTCCGTTACAGTGAGCAGCGATCAGTGCCAGCTCTGACTGGCTGAGCTGCTGTTTCCAGTTCTGCAGCAGGAGGCGGACCACCCGGACTGACCTGAGGCTCAGACGTGAGGCCAGGCCTGCAGCGTTGTCCAGGCGGGGGCCACACACCTCCACCACCTGGCCCAGCGTGAGGATCCTCTCTTCACAGAGTCTCTGTTGTAGAGAAGGCCCTACTCCACACACAAACCGAGATCCACGGACCACCGGCTCTCTGAGGAGCCAGAACAGTGAGCCACAGCACTCTGGTCTCTCTTTTCTGAGTAGTCCCCACACCTTGAAGAGACCTCCATAGAACCCCGAGAGATTATTCAGGCGTAATCTTTTCAGGTCCATCAGGGTTTCCGCCGCGGGCGCGATCACCGGCGGCCCGGCCGTGGACAAAGCAACCGGCAGCGGCTCCGCCGCGGGCGCGGACTGTAGCACCGGCGGCCCGGCCGTGGACAAAGGGACCGGCTCCGCCGCGGGCGCGGACCGTAGCACCGGCGGCCCGGCCATGGACAAAGGGACCGGCTCCGCCGCGGGCGCGGACCGTAGCACCGGCGGCCCGGCCATGGACAAAGCAACCGGCAGCGGCTCCGCCGCGGACACCGTCGGTCCCGCTGCGAGCCAGATTAAGTTCCCCTTCATCCTTCTTCAGGACCATAAGCACCTGTCTCCTAAAAGACACAACGTGCTTGAGGTGCGGGGATTTACCATACATACAGGAAGTAGCTTTGGTGTAACCCTGTGACCTGCTATCAGAGAGGTTCATACAGGACGTAGCTTTGGTGTAACCCTGTGACCTGCTATCAGAGAGGTTCATACAGGACGTAGCTTTGGTGTAACCCTGTGACCTGCTATCAGAGAGGTTCATACATACAGGACGTAGCTTTGGTGTAACTCTGTGACCTGCTATCAGAGAGGTTCATACAGGACGTAGCTTTGGTGTAACCCTGTGACCTGCTATCAGAGAGGTTCATACATACAGGACGTAGCTTTGGTGTAACCCTGTGACCTGCTAACAGAGAGGTTCATACATACAGGACGTAGCTTTGGTGTGACCCTGTGACCTGCTAACAGAGAGCAGCAGGGAGGACGTGTTGACCCTGCAGGAAGCTGTTGGTTCCCTCCACAAAAAGGGATTCCTTCATAGGATTATGGAAAATAAGGTCTGTGGAAAACGAACCTGTTTGATAAATGCACGTTTTGTTCAGGATAATCTCCACGTGTCTTCCCTACTTTTATAATGTTCTCATCATAACTCTAATGTCCAGAAGCTAAATGCTAACGTTATGCTATAAAGGAACTACAGCCGAGTCCAGCAGCACGACTTCAACGTCACGCCAACTTCAGATCCATATTCAAACACACAGATTCTAAATGTACGAGTTGAAGCGTTTGTTGGAACACTTTGCAGGAGGCAGGTACTTGCTCTCAAGCAGAACAGAAACTAACTTAGAGGAGTGTTCACGTGTTCGGCGTAATGACGTACAACGTCCTCCACGACTTCTGTAGTCCTGTTCAGCCACTTGGTAACAACCATCGTTTCTCAGACACGTGAACTCTTCAGAGATCCCCAGAGGGGTCACTGCTGATGGATCTAATGTCCTAGAACTAAACGTGATCCGTCTCTTTGTCTCAAACACAGACCTTAGTTCAGATAGTTTCCACAATCCTTTGGAGAAATCCCTTTGACTCTGAGACCAGGGAACAGGAAGTGGTGAAATGCTGACTCCGCCTCTCTCTCTGTGATCATACTGTCGGGGCTTGTCTTCAATAACGACTCGCTGCCTCATCAGGCTGATTACACGGCCAAATACTAAACAAACTAATGACTAACTTGACTTGTTTTAACTTATTTAAACTATGCCAATGTTGTCCTTCAGCTCTTTCAAAGTGTTTGCAGAAAGTAGGTCGGGTTGAGACACTGCTGTATTTAAGGAGTGTCCTCGGACACAGTGAATAGTTTGTAGCCTGTCTGAGATGTGTTCATGTAAACTGTGCTCCTTTAAACTCAGCCTTTTCTTTCCCAGGAAAGGAGCGTTTTTTATCCGATTAATCGTAGAAATAACCGTCAGATTGATCGATTATTCAAAGAGTTTCAGCCCGAAAGTGAGTTCAGTCAAAACCAATGGAGCTGTGACGAAGAGATGAGCAGCATGTGGTGCTCCACAATATCAACAACAACAACAACATGTGGTGCTCCACAATATCAACAACAACAACAACATGTGGTGCTCCACAATATCAACAACAACAACAACAACATGTGGTGCTCTACAATATCAACAACAACAACAACATGTGGTGCTCTACAATATCAACAACAACAACAACATGTGGTGCTCCACAATATCAACAACAACAACAACATGTGGTGCTCCACAATATCACAACAACAACAACATGTGGTGCTCCACAATATCAACAACAACAACAACATGTGGTGCTCTACAATATCAACAACAACAACAACATGTGGTGCTCCACAATATCAACAACACAACAAAACATGTGGTGCTCCACAATATCAACAACAACAACAACAACATGTGGTGCTCCACAATATCAACAACAACAACAACATGTGGTGCTCTACAATATCAACAACAACAACAACATGTGGTGCTCTACAATATCAACAACAACAACAACAACATGTGGTGCTCCACAATATCAACAACAACAACAACATGTGGTGCTCTACAATATCAACAACAACAACAACATGTGGTGCTCTACAATATCAACAACAACAACAACATGTGGTGCTCTACAATATCAACAACAACAACAACAACATGTGGTGCTCTACAATATCAACAACAACAACAACAACATGTGGTGCTCTACAATATCAACAACAACAACAACATGTGGTGCTCTACAATATCAACAACAACAACAACATGTGGTGCTCTACAATATCAACAACAACAACATGTGGTGCTCTACAATATCAACAACAACAACAACATGTGGTGCTCTACAATATCAACAACAACAACAACATGTGGTGCTCTACAATATCAACAACAACAACAACAACATGTGGTGCTCTACAATATCAACAACAACAACAACAACATGTGGTGCTCTACAATATCAACAACAACAACAACATGTGGTGCTCTACAATATCAACAACAACAACAACAGCAACAACAACATGTGGTGCTCTACAATATCAACAACAACAACAACAACATGTGGTGCTCTACAATATCAACAATAACAACAACATGTGGTGCTCTACAATATCAACAACAACAACAACAACATGTGGTGCTCTACAATATCAACAACAACAACAACATGTGGTGCTCTACAATATCAACAACAACAACAACAACATGTGGTGCTCTACAATATCAACAACAACAACAACAACATGTGGTGCTCTACAATATCAACAACAACAACAACATGTGGTGCTCTACAATATCAACAACAACAACATGTGGTGCTCTACAATATCAACAACAACAACAACATGTGGTGCTCTACAATATCAACAACAACAACAACAACATGTGGTGCTCCACAATATCAACAACAACAACAACATGTGGTGCTCTACAATATCAACAACAACAACAACATGTGGTGCTCTACAATATCAACAACAACAACAACATGTGGTGCTCTACAATATCAACAACAACAACAACAACATGTGGTGCTCTACAATATCAACAACAACAACAACAACATGTGGTGCTCTACAATATCAACAACAACAACAACATGTGGTGCTCTACAATATCAACAACAACAACAACATGTGGTGCTCTACAATATCAACAACAACAAACATGTGGTGCTCTACAATATCAACAACAACAACAACATGTGGTGCTCTACAATATCAACAACAACAACAACATGTGGTGCTCTACAATATCAAAACAACAACAACAACATGTGGTGCTCTACAATATCAACAACAACAACAACAACATGTGGTGCTCTACAATATCAACAACAACAACAACATGTGGTGCTCTACAATATCAACAACAACAACAGCAACAACAACATGTGGTGCTCTACAATATCAACAACAACAACAACAACAACATGTGGTGCTCTACAATATCAACAATAACAACAACATGTGGTGCTCTACAATATCAACAACAACAACAACAACATGTGGTGCTCTACAATATCAACAACAACAACAACATGTGGTGCTCTACAATATCAACAACAACAACAACAACATGTGGTGCTCTACAATATCAACAACAACAACAACAACATGTGGTGCTCTACAATATCAACAACAACAACAACATGTGGTGCTCTACAATATCAACAACAACAACATGTGGTGCTCTACAATATCAACACAACAACAACATGTGGTGCTCTACAATATCAACAACAACAACAACATGTGGTGCTCTACAATATCAACAAAACAACAACATGTGGTGCTCTACAATATCAACAACAACAACATGTGGTGCTCTACAATATCAACAACAACAACAACAACATGTGGTGCTCTACAATATCAACAACAACAACAACAACATGTGGTGCTCTACAATATCAACAACAACAACAACAACATGTGGTGCTCTACAATATCAACAACAACAACAACAACATGTGGTGCTCTACAATATCAACAACAACAACATGTGGTGCTCTACAATATCAACAACAACAACATGTGGTGCTCTACAATATCAACAACAACAACAACATGTGGTGCTCTACAATATCAACAACAACAACAACAACATGTGGTGCTCTACAATATCAACAACAACAACAACATGTGGTGCTCTACAATATCAACAACAACAACAACAACAACAACATGTGGTGATCTACAATATCAAAAACAACAACAT
This sequence comes from Dissostichus mawsoni, assembly GCA_011823955.1. Taxonomy (NCBI): domain Eukaryota; kingdom Metazoa; phylum Chordata; class Actinopteri; order Perciformes; family Nototheniidae; genus Dissostichus; species Dissostichus mawsoni. The sequence goes on along the minus strand of JAAKFY010000174.1, from coordinate 80,207 downwards.
GTGGTGATCTACAATATCAAAAACAACAACATGTGGTGATCTACAATATCAAAAACAACAACAACATGTGGTGATCTACAATATCAAAAACAACAAGTTTTGATCTACAATATCAACAACAACAACAACAACAACATGTGGTGATCTACAATATCAACAACAACAACATGTGGTGATCTACAATATCAAAACAACAACAAAATGTGGTGATCTACAATATCAAAAACAACAACATGTGGTGATCTACAATATCAAAAACAACAACAACATGTGGTGATCTACAATATCAACAACAACATGTGGTGATCTACAATATCAAAAACAACAACATATTCTCTGCATTCATGTCATTGTAGTTTCCCCCCACCAGTTAAACGTCACTGCAGATGATGTGTCTGATCTAAATGTCTCTGATGTGTCTCCTCCAGATGATGTGTCTGATCTAAATGTCTCTGATGTGTCTCCTGCAGATGATGTGTGATCTAAATGTCTCTGATGTGTCTCCTCCAGATGATGTGTGTGATCTAAATGTCTCTGATGTGTCTCCTCCAGATGATGTGTCTGATCTAAATGTCTCTGATGTGTCTCCTCCAGATGATGTGTGATCTAAATGTCTCTGATGTGTCTCCTGCAGATGATGTGTGATCTAAATGTCTCTGATGTGTCTCCTGCAGATGATGTGTCTGATCTAAATGTCTCTGATGTGTCTCCTCCAGATGATGTGTGATCTAAATGTCTCTGATGTGTCTGCTGCAGATGATGTGTCTGATCTGAATGTCTCTGATGTGTCTCCTGCAGATGATGTGTCTCCTCCAGATGATGTGTCTGATCTAAATGTCTCTGATGTGTCTCCTGCAGATGATGTGTCTGATCTAAATGTCTCTGATGTGTCTCCTGCAGATGATGTGTGTGTTTACATGTCTCTGATGTGTCTCCTGCAGATGATGTGTCTGATCTAAATGTCTCTGATGTGTCTCCTCCAGATGATGTGTGATCTAAATGTCTCTGATGTGTCTGATCTAAATGTCTCTGATGTGTCTGATCTAAATGTCTCTGATGTGTCTCCTGCAGATGATGTGTGTGTTTACATGTCTCTGATGTGTCTCCTGCAGATGATGTGTCTGATCTAAATGTCTCTGATGTGTCTCCTGTAGATGATGTGTCTGATCTAAATGTCTCTGATGTGTCTCCTGTAGATGATGTGTCTGATCTAAATGTCTCTGATGTGTCTCCTCCAGATGATGTGTGTGATCTAAATGTCTCTGATGTGTCTCCTGTAGATGATGTGTCTGATCTAAATGTCTCTGATGTGTCTCCTGTAGATGATGTGTCTGATCTAAATGTCTCTGATGTGTCTCCTCCAGATGATGCGTGTGATCTAAATGTCTCTGATGTGTCTCCTGTAGATGATGTGTCTGATCTAAATGTCTATGATGTGTCTCCTGTAGATGATGTGTCTGATCTAAATGTCTCTGATGTGTCTCCTCCAGATGATGTGTGTGATCTAAATGTGTCTGATGTGTCTCCTGCAGATGATGTGTGTGATCTAAATGTCTCTGATATGTCTCCTCCAGATGATGTGTGTTTACATGTCTCTGATGTGTCTCCTGCAGATGATGTGTGTGATCTAAATGTCTCTGATGTGTCTCCTCCAGATGATGTGTCTGATCTAAATGTCTCTGATGTGTCTCCTGCAGATGATGTGTGTGATCTAAATGTCTCTGATGTGTCTCCTGCTGATGATGTGTGTGATCTAAATGTCTCTGATGTGTCTCCTGCAGATGATGTGTCTGATCTAAATGTCTCTGATGTGTCTCCTGCAGATGATGTGTCTGACCTAAATATCTCTGATGTGTCTCCTCCAGATGATGTGTGTGATCTAAATGTCTCTGATGTGTCTCCTCCAGATGATGTGTCTGATCTAAATGTCTCTGATGTGTCTCCTCCAGATGATGTTTCTGATCTAAATGTCTCTGATGTGTCCTCCAGATGATGTGTGTGTTTACATGTCTCTGATGTGTCTCCTCCAGATGATGTGTCTGATCTAAATGTCTCTGATGTGTCTCCTGCAGATGATGTGTGTGATCTAAATGTCTCTGATGTGTCTCCTCCAGATGATGTGTCTGATCTAAATGTCTCTGATGTGTCTCCCGCAGATGATGTGTGTGATCTAAATGTCTCTGATGTGTCTCCTGCAGATGAGCAGCAGCAGCAGTGATGTCCTCCTGCCGGTGGACACCAGCATCAAACCCCGGTGTTCCTGCACCTCGGAGACACAGAGCCTCTCTCTGGGGTCTGCGTGCTGGACGTCACTCTGCCCTTTGGGAAGACCGTCAACGTGAGACAACTCTGCTAACACTGCTAACACTGCCGACACTGCCGACACCGCCAGCACCGCCAACACCGCCAACACCCCAACACCGCCAACACCGCCAACACCGCGCACTGCCGACACTGCCGACACTGCCGACACTGCCGACACTAACACTGCCGACACTGCTGACACTGCCGACACTGCCAACACCGCCAACACCGCCTACACCGCTAACACCGCTAACACCGCCAACAGCCGGCACTGCCGACACTGCCGACACTGCCGACACTGCCAACACTGCCAACACTGCTAACACTAACACTGCCGACACTGCTGACACTGCCAACACTGCTAACACTGCTAACACTAACACTGCCGACACTGCTAACACTAACACTGCCGACACTGCAAACACTGCCAACACTGCCGACACTGCCAACACTGCCAACGCTGCCGACACTGCTAACCCTAACACTGCCGACACTGCTAACACTGCCAACACTGCCGACACTGCCAACACTACAGACACTGCCGACACTGCTAACCCTAACACTGCCGACACTGCTAACACTGCCAACACTGCCGACACTGCCAACACTACAGACACTGCCGACACTGCCGACACTGCAGACACTGCAGACTCTGCCGACACTGCCGACACTACAGACACTGCCGACACTACAGACACTGCCGACACTACAGACACTGCCGACACTGCAGACACTGCCGACACTGCCGACACTGCTAACACTGCTAACACTGCCAACACTAACACTGCCGACACTGCCAACACTGCTAAAACGAACACTGCTTACACTGCTGACACTGCTAACACTGCTGACACATCCTCATCACACGCAGCAACACACAGCGTTTGTACAGTGTTTATAACCCTCACTCTGTGTGGTGTTGTGTGTGTGTGTGTGTGTGTGTGTGTGTGTGTGTGTGTGTGTGTGGTGTGTGTGTGTGTGTGTGTGTGTGTGTGGTGTGTGTGTGTGTGTGTGTGTGTGTGTGTGGTGTGTGTGTGTGTGTGTGTGTGTGTGTGTGTGTGTGTGTGTGTGTGTGTGTGTGTGTGTGTGTGTGTGTGTGTGTGTGTGGTGTGTGTGTGTGTGTGTGTCAGGTGGAGGAGATCAGCTTTAAGAACCACTACACGGCCTCAGTGAGTGTGCGTCTGCTGAGGACGGGCCCCCCCTCTCAGTGGGTCACTGCTGTGAGAGACCTGCCTCTGATGGAGAACCCCCACACTGAGGGGGGGTCGCAGGACTACTGCTGCATACACAGGACTCAGGTGTGTTTGTGTGTGTGTGTGTTAGTGTTTCTGAGGAAAAAGTCAAAATCCTGAGAAAAGATAAAAGTCTGTGAAAAAAGTCAGAATTCAGCCAAAAGTAACAATTCCAGTGAAAATGTCAAAATTCTGGGGAAAATACAGTATTGTGATGAAGTCATAATTGTGAGAAAAAGTAAGTATTCTGAAAGAATTCTCAGAAAAAGTCAAAATCCTGAAAAAAAATCTGAATTCTGAGATTAAGGTCAATCAATCAATCAATCAATGTTTATTTATATAGCCCAATATCACAAATGTTACATTTGTCTCAGTGGACTTCACAGTTTGTACAGAATATCAGTAGACAATACGACACCCTCTGTCCTTAGACCCTCACATCGTACAAGGAAAAACTTCCAGAAAAAGGAAAAACCCCACAGTTTAAGGGGGAAAAAAATGGGAGAAACCTCAGGGAGAGCAACAGAGGAGGGATCCCTCTCCCAGGACGGACAGACGTGCAATAGATGCCGTGTGTAAATTGAGAAGATAATACATTTACAACATAGGTAGTCCAAATGTTTGGAAATGCATGTGTCTATAATAAGAAGATGAATCCACGAGGATATCCATCCAGGACTTATGATCCAGGACCACAGCAACAGGCACAGCCACGACTCAAGATCCAGGGCTCGCGATCCAGGACTCAGGACCACAGCAACAGGATCAGCCACGACTCAGGGTCCCGGCGTAGATAGACACCAAAAAGAAATTTGGGGAAGCTGGGTTATTCGGAACATGAGAGTACACAGGTACAGACAGAGAGAAGGAAGAAGTAAAGTAAAGTGTCCCCCGACAAACTAAGCCTATAGCAGCTAAACTAGGGGCTGAATCTAATCAGCCCTAACTATAAGCTTTATCAAAAAGGAAGGTCTTAAGCGCACTCTTAAAAACGGATAGGGTGTCTGCCGCCCGAACACAAACTGGAAGCTGATTCCACAAATGTGGAGCTTGATAAGAAAAGGCTCTGGCTCCCATTGTACTTTTAGAGACTCTAGGAACAACCAACAACCCTGCATTCTTGGAACGCAATGCCCTAGTAGGACAGTAGGGTATAATGAGTTCTTTAAGGTAAGATGGCGCCTGCCCATTAAGGGCTTTGTAGGCGAGAAGAAGAATTTTAAATTCTATCCTATGTTCTATAGGGAGCCAGTGTAAGGCAGCCAGAACAGGAGTAATGTGGTCCCTTTTCCTAACTCTGGTTAGTACACGTGCTGCAGCATTTTGAATCAGCTGAAGCGACTTAACTGACTTCTTGGTACACCCTGATAATAGAGAGTTACAATAATCTAGCCTTGAAGTAACAAATGCATGGACTAGTTTCTCTGCATCGTTTTGAGGCAAGATATGCCTGATTTTTGCAATGTTACGTAGATGGAAGTAGGCGGTCCTTGAAATAGATTTTATGTGGGCGTTAAAGGATAAATCCTGATCAAATATAACACCAAGATTCCTTACAGTCTCACTGGAGGCCAAATTAATGCCATCCATAGTTAGTATATCTTTAGATAATTTGTTTCGTAGATTCTTTGGGCCGAGTACAATAACTTCAGTTTTGGCCGTGTTTAACATCAAAAAGTTTAAAGTCATCCACGTTTTTAAGTCCTTAAGGCAGTCTTGAATTTTATTTAGATGATTAATTTCATCAGGCTTGATGGATAAATATAGTTGAGTATCATCCGCATAACAATGAAACTGTACAGAATGATTCCTTATAATATTGCCTAACGGAAGCATATATAATGTGAACAAAATAGGTCCAAGCACTGAGCCCTGTGGCACTCCATGGCTAACTTTGGTTTGCATGGAAGATTTATCGTTGACACACAAACTGAGAGCGTTCAGATAGATAGGACCTAAACCAGCCTAAAGCAGTTCCCTTTATGCCAACTAAGTGCTCTAGTCTTTGCAATAGGATATCATGGTCGATAGTATCAAATGCAGCACTGAGATCGAGTAAGACAAGAATAGAGACAAGTCCTTTGTCTGAGGCTATTAGAAGGTCATTTGTGACTTTAACCAGAGCTGTCTCTGTGCTATGATGTGTTCTAAAGCCAGACTGAAAATCTTCAAATAAATCATTGTTTTTTAAGTAATCACACAACTGTTTTGCGACCGCTTTCTCAAGAATTTTTGAGAGGAACGGAAGATTAGAAATAGGTCTATAGTTGGCTAAAACCTCTGGATCGAGGTTGTGCTTTTTAAGAAGCGGTTTTATCACTGCTACTTTAAATGATTGTGGAACATAGCCCGATAATAAAGACATATTCATAATATTTAATAAAGAAGTGCTAATTAATGGAAAAACTTCCTTTAACAGCTTAGTTGGAATCGGGTCTAAGATACACGTTGATGGTTTAGAAGAAAGAATCATTGAATTCAATTGTTCAAGGTTTATGGCTGAAAAGCATTCTAATTTACTATCTAGTGTAATATTAGAACTTACGTTTCCGGGAGCTGTTGATAACACTATACTGGTCGAAGGCAAGAGGTCATTCATTTTGTTTCTAAGAGTAACAATTTTATCGTTAAAAAAGCACATAAAATCATTGCTACTGAGTGCTATGGGAATAGAAGGCTCAGTAGAGCTGTGGCTCTCTGTCAGCCTGTCTGTCTGTCGCTGTCTGTTGTCTGTCTGTCTCTCTGTCCTGTCTGTCAGCCTGGCTACAGTGCTGAAAAGAAATCTTGCATTATTCTTATTCTCATCTATTAATGAAGAGTAGTAAGCTGCTCTCGCTTTACGCAGTGCTTTCTTATATTCATTGAGAGTAATATGCCAAATTAAACGAGATTCTTCGAGTTTAGTGGAACGCCATATCCTTTCAAGTTGTCTCGACTTTTGCTTTATTTTGCGAGTTTCGGCATTATGCCATGGAGCTAGTCTATGTTGTTTTATTCTTCTTTTTCAAAGGAGCAACAGAGTCTAATTTTATTCGCAGGGCATCTGTAGCACTATCAACAACATGATCAATTTGGGGTGGTGTACATTTTGTATAAGTTTCCTCCCTTACATGCAGACCTGCTATCAAGTTAAGTGTTGGTGGAATCTCTTCCTTAAATGTGGCTATAGCACTAACAGATAGGTTTCTGCTGCAGGAGCTTTGGACTAATGCTTTGTAGTCTAGTAACAGACTTCAAAAGTTACTAAGAAATGGTCGGATAAAGCAGGATTATGCGGTTCGACTAATAGTTGCTCAATTTCAATACCATAAGTCAGAACAAGGTCGAGAGTGTGATTATAGCAGTGGGTTGGTTTATTTACACTCTGACGGAAACCAATAGAGTCTAATATAGAGTTAAATGCAACAGTAAGGCTATTTTTATCATCGTCAACATGAATATTAAAGTCACCTACGATAATACTTTATCTGTTTTAAGAACCAAGTTGATAAAAACTCAGCGAGTTCTGATAAGAATTCTGAATAAGGACCTGGTGCACGGTACACTGTAACAAATAAGATTGGATGCACAGTTTTCCAGGTCGGATGCGTAAGACTAAAAACAAGACTTTCAAAGGAGGTATAATTTAGTTTTGGTTTAGTATTGATAAGTAAACTTGAGTCAAAGATGGCTGCAACTCCACCTCCTCGGCCTGTGCCTCGAGCAATATGAGTATTGATATGGCTGGGTGGAGTGGCTTCATTTATGCTGACATATTCTTCATGTCTCAACCAAGTTTCAGTGAGACAGCAAATATCAATATTATAATCTGATATTAAATCATTTACCAATATTGCTTTAGATGCTAGAGATCTTATATTTAAGAGACCACATTTAATCTTCCTGTTTTGTTGCACTGTAGTAGTTGTTACATTTACTTTATTAGGTTATTATGTATGACACCTCTATTAGGCTTCATCTTGAATTGTCCTTGGGCAGACACACACACCGTTAATATTGGGTATTTTATTGGGTTGGGGATTCCTATGGATGACTGCCCAGGAGAGAGCGCAGAGAAGCGCAGAGAAGCGTGTAAGACTGCGACTCCGCCTCCTGGTCTCAACTCCAGTTTGTCATGGATTAAGTCCACAAATCCCTGAAATGAGATGTGCACCTTCCAAAGTAGGATGAA
>JAAKFY010000174.1:52500-67500 GCA_011823955.1 Dissostichus mawsoni | reverse complement strand
AACTATGCATTCTGGTACACTCTGAATAGTTATACCGCAAAGTTATTCTCCGCGGGGACTTCCGGCAACCATCTTGATTCTGATTGGCCAGAAGACTCGAGAAAGATGTTTTATTGAGAAGATGATCACTACGTGACAAAAGTTTTCAAAACCGTTTATGGTCTCCGGCATTTCCAGTCAAACGGCTGCTGCGTGCACAGCGTTAGATGTTCTGCACGGAGCACTGTATGTACACCCAGGGTAATGAGTGGCGCGAATCACTCCAACTCTCTGTCTCTCTTTTCCCTGTGAACACCCTGAAGACGCAGAGACATAAGTCGAGCAGCTCCTAGTGTAGTGTGCATAATAGCATTTAAAAAGTGTGTATTTGTACTCTCAACTATATTAGTTAACAAACTCTGAGTTGAGGCTGTAGCTCCTAGTTAGCACTAAAGGGCTAGCCTGCTAAGATGACAATGACAGTCCGTTTCTGTTGTTTATTATCAGATACATTTCATTTAAAACCAATCGTGGTTATGAAAGTGATGACTAATGTTTTTGATGTGCTTTGGTGCACATTGTATCATTGCTAAACCATTGTAATAAGATCGTTACCTTATGCTAATCGCGAGCTAGCGATGCGAGCTAGCGCTAACTGTAAGTTGATGCTAAACGCTAGCAGAAGCTAACGGCTAACACCACGTGTTAGTTCCATAGAACAGAAGCTGATAGCATAGCTAAATATGAAAAGAGCATGGCTCTCTTTTACGTAAAACCACTCTCTTTTAGTGAGTTGATTTGTTTCATTAGCTGTAGTGCAGCTACAGGCTGCTACAGGCTGCTACAGGCTGCTACAGGCTGCTACAGGCCGCTACAGGCCCTACAGGCAGCAGCTACAGGCCGCTACGTGCCGCTACGTGCAGCTACAGGCTGCTACAGGCTGCTACAGGCAGCTACAGGCTGCTACAGGCTGCTACAGGCTGCTACAGGCTGCTCCAGGCAGCTACAGGCTGCTACAGGCTGCTACAGGCAGCTACAGGCTGCTACAGGCTGCTACAGGCTGCTACAGGCAGCTACAGGCTGCTACAGGCTGCTACAGGCTGCTACAGGCTGCTACAGGCTGCTACAGGCAGCTACAGGCTGCTACAGGCAGCTACAGGCTGCTACAGGCAGCTACAGGCAGCTACAGGCAGCTACAGGCTGCTACAGGCTGCTACAGGCTGCTACAGGCTGCTACAGGCTGCTACAGGCTGCTACAGGCTGCTACAAGCAGCTACAGGCTGCTACAGCAGCTACAGGCAGCTACAGGCTGCTACAGGCTGCTACAGGCTGCTACAGGCAGCTACAGGCAGCTACAGGCTGCTACAGGCAGCTACATGCTGCTACAGGCTGCTACAGGCTGCTACAGGCTGATACAGGCAGCTACAGGCTGCTACAGGCTGCTACATGCTGCTACAGTCTGCTACAGGCTGCTACAGGCAGCTACAGGCTGCTACAGGCTGCTACAGGCGCTACAGGCTGCTACAGGCTGCTACAGGCCGCTACAGGCCGCTACAGGCCGCTACAGGCCGCTACAGGCCGCTACAGGCCGCTACAGGCCGCTACAGGCCGCTACAGGCCGCTACATGCCGCTACAGGCTGCTACAGGCTGATTGCAATGTCTGTTCATGTTAAGAATAACGGTTAAAAAGTGGTTAAAAACACTTAAACTGATAGTTAAAAACATAAAGTGTATCATTTGTGTATTTCAACTTGAATGTAAGATGTGTTGTTTAGAAATATAAGTTAATTATCACTAGTTAAAATACACATTGGTGATGAAGGTAAATCATTTAATTATAAATGAAATGTGATTTAAGTTACTGTTTATATTTTGAAACATGCTAACTAAAGATGTTTATAAGAGTGTGATATAACAGAAAGATAATATTCTGCACTATTCTGTCAGCAAGCCAGATCCAATCTGACATGGGATTGATGGCGAGCCAAGCCCAGTGAGTCTGAGGGTGTTGGAAGCGGTGTGGCCTACCGTTGGACCTGCCTACAGAGGACGTTTGATTTGAAGAATCCTGCTGAATTCACACTGATCTGATCCAGATAAGAACCAGTACACTATTAGCTCTGCCCGGGTAGAAGAGCCATAGCAGTACATACTGTACACACACACACACACCGAACTGAACTGATTTGAATTCTCTTGATCAAAGGGAAGAGACTATTTCTATTTGTGTGGTAAAGAGCTCTATTTTTTATTTCATTCCTTTTCATATTGTTGGCAGTTTAATGTAAATGTTGTTGAAAACTGCCGGAAATACAAATGTAAAATCTTCAACTAAAATCGAACTCTTCCCAGAGTTATTCACGGCATACCACTTTACGAGCCTAGGAGATGTTGGTGCCTCTGTTCTTGGTGTGAGAGAGGACGAGAGGTGAAACATCAACATCTAAGATTGTGCTTTTCACATTGAAAATAAATACTCAAGTTACATCTTGCATTTTATGAAAAGTAAAGGTTTCCAATCATTTTACGACTTAAGTACACTAGAAAATAAATTAAAGATGTGCAACAACTGTATCAGTAATTAAAATGATATAACTTATGTTCAGGGTTGGGACGGCTACTCGCCAAAAACGCAACCAGTAACTTCGTGTGAGGTCGAGATATAAAAGTAATGTAACCTGATAACTTTATTTTTCTTTTGGATTACCTCAATATCAAATGCAATGCAAATAAACACATAGAGAAGAAATATGAATATGATTTTCTTAACTTAAATGTATAATATAATACCATAAAGCAGATTCAGGCAGTAGGTGTTTAGATTCACACTTAAAGTATTAGCCTACAGAACAGAACCGCTTCCACAGACACTATATGCTCTTTTTAGGTTTTGAATAAGAAAAATCCTGTACTGTAATCCGATTACATATTTTCCTATGTAACTAAGGATTACACTTTCCTTTTTTTCTATACGATCTTGATTCGTGTTAGATGTAATCCATTGCTACCTAATAGGGTGTAACGGTTCACAAACCTTTCGGTTCGGTACGTACCTCGGTTTTTAGGTCACGGTTCGGTACGTTTTCGGTACAGCAGAAAAAATGATCACAAAACATGAAATATTTGTTTTGGGTTTTTAATTGTTATTAAACTGTGAATAATGTATTCACTCAAATAAATACAAAATATAATAAAATAAACATTAAGGTGCAGCATTTCTGAATAATCTGTATTTGAACTGTACTGTACTAGTACTCACCTAAGCAGCCAGCTTGACATTAGGACTTGCTTCTCATTGTATTTTCATGTTTTTTTTAAGAAAAATGAACTTGTCCACATTGCTTGCCGAAAGGGCAGATCTGCTGGCACTAACAATGTCTCCTGCTCTGGAGAACACCCTCTCGCTAGGGACAGAGGTAGCAGATACAGCCAGGTAGCGCTTTGCTAACATGTTTACAACATCAGGAGGATACGTCCCCTCCTGACCCAGAAAGACGCAGCTTCTGGCCAGGCTCTCGTCGTCTCACGCCTAGACTACTGCAACTCCCTCCTGGCTGGTCTACCTGCATGTGCCATCCGACCTCTGCAGCTCATCCAGAATGCAGCGGCTCGTCTGTTCTTCAACCTTCCAACATTTTCTCACACCACGCCGCTCCTCCGCTCCCTTCACTGGCTTCCAGTAACTGCTAGAATCCACTTCAAGACAATGGTACTTGCGTACCATGCAGTGAATGGATCTGGCCCTTCCTACATCCAGGACATGGTTAAACTGTACACCCCAGCACGTGCACTCCGCTCTGCATCAGCCAATCGGCTCGCTGCACCCGCACTGCGAGGGGGCCCAAGTTCCCATCAGCAGAAACACGTGGGTTTGCTATCCTGGCTCCAAAATGGTGGAATGAGCTCCCCATGACTCAGGACAGCAGAACGCTTACACATCTTCCGCGCAGACTGAAAACTCATCTCTTTCGACTCCACTTCGAGCGATAGAATTACTAACAAAGCACTTATATACTAATAAGGACTGGCTTATCTAAAGCCAGTTGAGTAGCACTTGAAATGTTTTAGCTCTATGAAACCTGATATATGATTCTGTTTTCTTCAAGTTTGTATCTTCCTGGTCGAATGCACTTATTGTAAGTCTCTTTGGATAAAAGCATCAGCTAAATGCAATGTAATGTAATGGCACTGAACTGTTTGCGAGTGTGGAGGCTTAAATGCTAGTGGGAGTTGGGTTTGCACTTCAGTCATTTTTCTTTTGCTACGCGGTGATATTCACGTTCGGATGATGCCTTTTCAAATGAGTGTGCAAGTTTGAAGTATTGCCAGCCGCGTAACCAATGTTAGTTGAACAATGCCGATAAACAGCTTTGGTTCGGTCCACCTGTTTTTTTCCGTCATCCTTGTACGTAACTGCGAAACCAAAATGTTCCCAAACCGGAGACTTCAACGATGCTGGAGGATTTTCGAGCTCAGCTTTATCTGCGTTCGCCATTTCGACAATTCCTCAAACTACTGACCAAATTTGAACGCATCCCTGTGACCAGCTCTCATAGTATGCCTCTCGTCCAATGAAATGACTTGGTCACTCTATGAGGCGTTGAAATTACACTGAACACTGCGTTCCTGCAGCCCCGGAGCATGGGCTGCAGGAACATGCTACTCTAACGCTGCGACGCAGCACCTGAGATTACTTCCAAAAATGTTTTCACGTTCTCAATTTTTTACGTTTAACGTTATATTCGTTCGGTACACTTCGGTACACACGTGTACCGAACCGAAGGGCCTATACCGAATATTTTCGGCACGAATACGTATACCGCTACACCCCTACTATCTAAGCCAATAAAAGTCATAACTTTCGGAAAGTTGTCTCAAGTTATAAGTTATGCGTTCAATGTCTTTCACGTGGAGAAGACATCACATTGGCCGAGGCGTTGCAACTTCCCTCAAGCGTCCTACATGACAGAAAGATCACATGTTAAAAATGTGTGCGCAAACTATTCAGTATGACCCGTCTTAGTTTAAAGCCCATCACCACGACAAGGTGCAGGTCAGGAATGGGAACATATAAGACGGGACAAAAATGCAAAAGAAACTAAAAAGCATGGACACAGGACATTGACAAACAAAAAGTCAAAATGAGACAACAAACACAACAAAGTCTGCACACAATGGTAAAAACTAAGGGCTGTCGATGTGAGAATAGAATAATAAATAATCACAGTATTGTTCAATGGAATCAAGAGGGCAGCAGTGAACTGTGGCAGAATGTAATGTGCAGAAGGGTCAAGAAGAAAAAACAGGTTAACCCTCCTGTTACATTCAGGGTCAAATGGACCCGTTTGAAAATCTAGAGACGGACGGACGGACGGACGGACGGACGGACGAGACAGACAGACACCCCGCACCTGGCAGTGAAAGTGAAAGCTAGAAGGGTCAGAGGGTTCAGAAGTGATACATATACACACACACACACACACACACACACACACACACACACGTTCTTAATTGCTGTTACAATAAAATACTTTCAATACAAATCCTTATGACTCATTTGGCTTGATTCTAAGTGAACGGGTCAATTTGACCCCGAACAGAAGAGGTGTCTCGTCTCTATTTATCAACATCAACCAATTGGAAAAAAAGTTGGAACATTTTAAAAGTAATTTAAAAAATGTATGTTATGCAAAAACCAATGTATTTATATCAAGGTTTTTCCAATGTAAAAAATAAAATAGAAAAATGTTTGAATGTATATGTTTTCTGAAAAACGAGTGACTTATTCTAATGAACCATGATCTGTGAGGTGAATAACACAATTGCACTAAATATTGATTTCATTGATAGTAATAAAAGGTACAAACTATGTACAAAACAAATCTGTAATTTTGGGGCTTCTGCCATTGTTGGATAATTAAACCTGCACTGGGTCAAATTGACCCACGAATATTATTGCTGTTACAAAAAACGAATATAACAGGAGGGTTAAGGCAGTTGTCAAAGTCTTGAAAGATAGAGCTGAGATAAATGTTCGATAAAATGCAATAGCAACGTGAATTTGATGAACAATCAAAAAGAGGAAAACAATGAACAAAAGAACACTGATACATTCCCAAAGTATGTGTTTACGGTTAAAACGACCTATATCAGAACATCTATAATATCACATGCCAAAAGAGGTATAACAGTAACATTTACTTAGCCTTTGTCAAAACAGCAATCGAAGAAAGAAATATGTTTTTGATAAAAGTTTTACATGTTATAGATATTTTTGTGTTTTTTAATTTGCATTGAACTGGTCCTTAACTTGGACAAACACATCAAGAAACCATAGCATACACATTAATATGTGAGGTTATATATGTATTGTATTTTTGAATAAGCATATGTTTAACAAATCAATATGAGATTAGGCCCCGTTCAAGCAGACTCGTTTTACTCGTTTGGCAGTGGACAGTTGCTTAACTTGGACACACAACTTATGAAACTATTACATAAACATGAATATGGAGGTTGCAAATGTACTTTACATGGTTTATGGATAACAGATCAATATAAACTTTGTTCATGCAGACTCTAAGATATATTGAGCAGTTGAAGTAGGCAATATGTTAAGGCTCTTTGAACTATAGTATTTACAGTTGGGCCCCGTTCATGCAGACTCCAACTGAAATCACAATAAACGCTGCAAGCAAATACAATACCCAGAATCTTATTATACTACACTAGTACCTGTTCAACAGCAGACATGAAAGTTACTCAGCCCCGTTCATGCAGACTCAAGCAACATATACAATGTTCCATGTTCTAGGTCCGTAAATGACTAAAAGGTGTTAATTGGCCACGACACGTAAACATATTGTACACATACAAAACAACCAATAACTTAATATATATTATATAGATGTATATATATTCACAGACATGCACACCAAGTATAGACAAACACAGATAAATAAACTGGCCATGACACGTAAAACATATTGTACACATACAAAAACAAACCCATGACACGTAAAACATTGACAGTTGGGCCCCGTTCATGCAGACTCCAACTAATAATCAGGTTCACCAATACCCACACTGCAGTGCCACAAATACGTGGAAATACCCAGAATATTTAACAGCAGACATTGAAAGTGTTGGATTTTGGAGCACCACCCTTCTGAGTGGCTGAAGGTCAAACCCGCTCCGCGCTGTTCGTTTGATGAGTGGTCTGCTATGGAAGGAAGAGCTCAGACTCAGAGATATGAGATTAACAATAAACTGATTTAATGGTAGAAAACAACAGTACAACAAACGAAGTACTAATATAACGAAGTACTCCGGCCTCCGCTCTTCCACCGTGCGCTGTACGTATCAGACAGTCAGACCGAACAGAGGCCCCGTTGGTACAGAATTCACAATATTTATGCACACAAATGCAGAGGTTCTGTGGGAGGAGTTGTGTCGGTTGCTCCTCCCTAGGTGTTCGGACTCACTCCTGGGCGCCGGTCAGTCTCAGGCCATCTTTTATGGCAGCCCACCATAAACAATTTATGCAGCCCTACCATAAACAACCATGGTTGAACGGGGGTTGAGTACCAATATCCCAATCTTTCCCTCAGTACAATCTCTGCATAGACTCAATGGTGTCAGTTTTATACCTTTCTCCTGCGCCCCCCTCCCTCCTATCCAGCCATTAAAAGACCCGGGGGGGCGACTGGATCCACTACATTCCTAAGTCACGCACACACAATTGAGCACAGCAAACAAAGGAAAATAATACCCTCAGGAGACCTTTTTGCCCTGGTTTCCTAAGCATACATTTTACACAGATGATATGCTGGGCCAAAGTTATAATTATATTTAATAGATTATGCAGGTTCCTTTAAAAGTTACTCAGGCCCCTTTCATGCGGGCTCCAAGCAACATATACAATGTTTTCCAAAGAGAGTAAGGCTTGCCACTAGCCATGTTCCTTGTTCTAGGTCCGTAAATTACAAAAAAAGTATTAATTGGCCATGACACGTAAAACACAAACCAATAACTTAATATATGATATAGATAAATACAGTACAAGGCGGAGGCCATCTTTACCTGGACATGGACATGGACATGGACATAGCTTCAACACACATGTCAAACATGTGGTGTGCAGCTGTGGGAAGAGTTTCCTCTCAGAATACTCAGAGAGCACCCGTTGGATAATTGCCGCTGTGGTTCCTCTTCCCTGTGGAGCCTTTCCTTCATTGGTATTTCGAAGCCGCTGAAAACATCTTTCTGTAACTTGACACACTGAGGTGATGCCTGTTGATGGTTTCTGTAGGCCACCTCTGTTCTTCAAAGTTACAAATTGATGCACAGAGTCAGCTGATGTCAGTGCATGTGAGCAAGGCATGCAGGTGACCTTCTGTTCTATCTTTTTGACAAGGAAGCCTGCGATGTATGAGATCGCCGCTTCTTTGTACTCAGATAGATGGTCAACATCAGGAAGGTTAGCAAGGGTGTCATCCTCAGTCACAATCTCTTCCACCGGCTCAATACCCAACCTGCGTGCCAGGTTCACATGTGCAGGGGTTGAGTCATGCGGGAGGCGTGTGGCGCACTGGATAGAGCCTTGGTGTTGGATCAGGGAGCACAGGTTCAAACCCCACTGCAGTCAGCATGTCGTTGTGTCCCTGAGACACTTCACCCAAAGTGCTCCTGTGGGATTGCCCACAGTATTGAGTATGTAAGTCGCTTTGGATAAAAGCGTCTAACAAGTAACATGTAATGTAATGTAATGAGTCAAGGATGGTTGTGTTGTCATGAAGAAGGCAGTTGCCTGTGCCTTTTTTCACCTGGTGGTTTTTTCACCTGCATGAGCCTTCCAAGGAGACGCTTATATGCCCCACGGAACTGCCTGACATTGGGGTTGTTGTTGTAACCTCCACGCGCTCTGATTTCAGAGAAAAACAGCTCCAAATGATCCTGATTTAGCTTGTAGGTCAGAAGGTATCGACAGGGGGCAGCTGGCTGCTCTACCAGGTCTTCGTAGATGCCAATAACACTTCTCCCACAAGCAATGAAACCACAGATGGGTGTTTTCTTCTGTGTGGCATGTAAAGGAACAAGTTTGTTGTCCTTTCTGTTCACTTCAAGCCCACGGAGAAGGGACTCAGCTTCTTCTAGAATACCCATGGCACGGTGTTTAGTTGCTGGCTTGATGGGTGCTTTGTGTCCTCTTCCGAGTGGGTTTCGGCTGTTAACCTGTTAGGCCCCGAAAATGACATTCCCAGAACAAATGACCATAACTACACTTCTAAAAGGGGAAAATTAATAATCTTTTTTCTCAAAGCAATGATAAACCTGTGAGTTGGATGTAGAAGAGTCAGAATCAATATGTTTTTATTTGTATTTTAAAGTAAATTCAGATTGAACATAGTAAAAACTGTAAATTATAGTGTCCGTCCAAACATTCTTTTTACTTATAGTGAAAACCACCCTTGGATGATGGTAAGGTCGACTAAAAGCTTTAGGAATCCAAAGTACAACATATAATAAGTACCCTGTATTAAGATTGATGCAAAACAAGTGACATTTGACCTTTTTAGAAAGGTTTAGCAAAAACAACTCCACCTCTGAGGTGATCTGGGTGGAAAACGCCTTTTTTTACCGTTTCTCTGGAACCCATTGGTCGATTTTGGTGATTGACATCTCTTTCTGACCGTTAGAGCCAATAGAATCGAAGGGAGCTTTCACATACACACTAACTTAAAACAAAAAGGGGGGTTTTTGCGCATGCAGTTTTGCATGAGAGTGAAGCTGTCTCCCGCTCTGACATCTGGAAACGGAAAAAGCAGGTTTATTCCTGATGGATTATCAGAAATCATTTCAAAGGGACACAGACACATCGGATTAACCATTGGATTAACCTACGGATTAACCATTGGATTAACCTACGGATTAACCATCGATTAACCATTGGATTAACCTACGGATTAACCATGGATTAACCTACGGATTAACCATTGGATTAACCTACGGATTAACCATCGGATTAACCATGGATTAACCTACGGATTAACCATTGGATTAACCTACGGATTAACCATTGGATTAACCTACGGATTAACCTACGGATTAACCTACGGATTAACCATTGGATTAACCTACGGATTAACCTACGGATTAACCTACGGATTAACCTACGGATTAACCATAGGATTAACCATTGGATTAACCTACGGATTAACCTACGGATTAATCTACGGATTAACCTACGGATTAACCTACGGATTAACCTACGGATTAACCATAGGATTAACCTACGGATTAATCTACGGATTAACCTACGGATTAATCTACGGATTAACCATAGGATTAACCATAGGATTAACCTTCAGCAGCGTTTTTATCGTTTTAATGCCATTGAAGACAACTTTTGACCAGACAACGACACAGGTAAGCCATTTTGCCGTTTTAGCTACCTAGCGCCACATGTTTTGATGTCTGTTCTGTTAATATCTCCGCGAGTTCTTATCATGGAGTGATAATGTATGTACCTATCGATTCTGTGTCATCTCACGATGCTAGTCGATATATTGGATGTGCAGCTACGATAAGTAATAAGGGTGTTATGAGCAGTGTTGGGACTAACGCGTTACAAACTAACGCGTTACTGTAACGCGACTACCTTTTGCGGTAACTAATACGTTACTAGTTACCTATTCCCATTCAGGAACGCCGTTATAGTTACTGTGATTGAAATGGGTGCGTCGTTACATGTGACCCATCCAACTGAACCGAGTCTCCCTGTGGATCTATTTGTATTATTATGATTTCATTTTGGATTTGTCTACTGTTAAGTTGTTAACGTGTTCAGCAGATCTTTCAGAGATTCCTGGTTTCTTTAGTAAGAGGGTCTACTTCCTGAGGATGGATCGGGTCACAGGGCTGCTAATCGTTCGCTGCGCTCTGATTGGTTCAGCTGTTTGAGGTGTATGAGGATGAGAGAACAGCCCTGGGTGAAGCACCACCAATAGCTTTAGCTTTAGCTTTCACTATCATGCTAAATGCACTTTGTGATGTCTCTTCTATCACCATGTGTCCCCGGTGTGTCCCCGGTGTGTCAGGAGACTCACAAAGTGATGTCTCTTCTATCACCATGTGTCCCCGGTGTGTCCCCGGTGTGTCAGGAGACTCACAAAGTGATGTCTCTTCTATCACCATGTGTCCCCGGTGTGTCAGGAGACTCACAAAGTGATGTCTCTTCTATCACCATGTGTCCCCGGTGTGTCAGGAGACTCTCAAAGTGATGTCTCTTCTATCACCATGTGTCCCCGGTGTGTCAGGAGACTCTCAAAGTGATGTCTCTTCTATCACCATGTGTCCCCGGTGTGTCAGGAGACTCACAAAGTGATGTCTCTTCTATCACCATGTGTCCCCGGTGTGTCAGGAGACTCTCAAAGTGATGTCTCTTCTATCACCATGTGTCCCCGGTGTGTCAGGAGACTCACAAAGTGATGTCTCTTCTATCACCATGTGTCCCCGGTGTGTCAGGAGACTCACAAAGTGATGTCTCTTCTATCACCATGTGTCCCCGGTGTGTCAGGAGACTCTCAAAGTGATGTCTCTTCTATCACCATGTGTCCCCGGTGTGTCAGGAGACTCTCAAAGTGATGTCTCTTCTATCACCATGTGTCCCCGGTGTGTCAGGAGACTCACAAAGTGATGTCTCTTCTATCACCATGTGTCCCCGGTGTGTCAGGAGACTCTCAAAGTGATGTCTCTTCTATCACCATGTGTCCCCGGTGTGTCAGGAGACTCACAAAGTGATGTCTCTTCTATCACCATGTGTCCCCGGTGAGTCAGGAGACTCTCAAAGTGATGTCTCTTCTATCACCATGTGTCCCCGGTGTGTCAGGAGACTCTCAAAGTGATGTCTCTTCTATCACCATGTGTCCCCGGTGTGTCAGGAGACTCTCAAAGTGATGTCTCTTCTATCACCATGTGTCCCCGGTGTGTCAGGAGACTCTCAAAGTGATGTCTCTTCTATCACCATGTGTCCCCGGTGTGTCAGGAGACTCTCAAAGTGATGTCTCTTCTATCACCATGTGTCCCGGTGTGTCAGGAGACTCTCAAAGTGATGTCTCTTCTATCACCATGTGTCCCCGGTGTGTCAGGAGACTCTCAAAGTGATGTCTCTTCTATCACCATGTGTCCCCGGTGTGTCAGGAGACTCACAAAGTGATGTCTCTTCTACATCACCATGTGTCCCCGGTGTGTCAGGAGACTCACAAAGTGATGTCTCTTCTATCACCATGTGTCCCCGGTGTGTCCCCGGTGTGTCAGGAGACTCACAAAGTGATGTCTCTTCTATCACCATGTGTCCCCGGTGTGTCAGGAGACTCACAAAGTGATGTCTCTTCTATCACCATGTGTCCCCGGTGTGTCAGGAGACTCTCAAAGTGATGTCTCTTCTATCACCATGTGTCCCCGGTGTGTCAGGAGACTCTCAAAGTGATGTCTCTTCTATCACCATGTGTCCCCGGTGTGTCAGGAGACTCACAAAGTGATGTCTCTTCTATCACCATGTGTCCCCGGTGTGTCAGGAGACTCTCAAAGTGATGTCTCTTCTATCACCATGTGTCCCCGGTGTGTCAGGAGACTCACAAAGTGATGTCTCTTCTATCACCATGTGTCCCCGGTGTGTCAGGAGACTCACAAAGTGATGTCTCTTCTATCACCATGTGTCCCCGGTGTGTCAGGAGACTCTCAAAGTGATGTCTCTTCTATCACCATGTGTCCCCGGTGTGTCAGGAGACTCTCAAAGTGATGTCTCTTCTATCACCATGTGTCCCCGGTGTGTCAGGAGACTCACAAAGTGATGTCTCTTCTATCACCATGTGTCCCCGGTGTGTCAGGAGACTCTCAAAGTGATGTCTCTTCTATCACCATGTGTCCCCGGTGTGTCAGGAGACTCACAAAGTGATGTCTCTTCTATCACCATGTGTCCCCGGTGAGTCAGGAGACTCTCAAAGTGATGTCTCTTCTATCACCATGTGTCCCCGGTGTGTCAGGAGACTCTCAAAGTGATGTCTCTTCTATCACCATGTGTCCCCGGTGTGTCAGGAGACTCTCAAAGTGATGTCTCTTCTATCACCATGTGTCCCCGGTGTGTCAGGAGACTCTCAAAGTGATGTCTCTTCTATCACCATGTGTCCCCGGTGTGTCAGGAGACTCTCAAAGTGATGTCTCTTCTATCACCATGTGTCCCCGGTGTGTCAGGAGACTCTCAAAGTGATGTCTCTTCTATCACCATGTGTCCCCGGTGTGTCAGGAGACTCTCAAAGTGATGTCTCTTCTATCACCATGTGTCCCCGGTGTGTCAGGAGACTCACAAAGTGATGTCTCTTCTACATCACCATGTGTCCCCGGTGTGTCAGGAGACTCACAAAGTGATGTCTCTTCTACATCACCATGTGTCCCCGGTGTGTCAGGAGACTCACAAAGTGATGTCTTCTCTATCTCACCATGTGTCCCCGGTGTGTCAGGAGACTCTCAAAGTGATGTCTCTTCTACATCACCATGTGTCCCCGGTGTGTCAGGAAACTCTCAAAGTGATGTCTCTTCTACATCACCATGTGTCCCCGGTGTGTCAGGAGACTCTCAAAGTGATGTCTGTTCTATCACCATGTGTCCCCGTGTGTCAGGAGACTCACAAAGTGATTTCTTCTCTATCTCACCATGTGTCCCCGGTGTGTCAGGAGACTGTCAAAGTGATGTCTCTTCTACATCACCATGTGTCCCCGGTGTGTCAGGAAACTCTCAAAGTGATGTCTCTTCTACATCACCATGTGTCCCCGGTGTGTCAGGAGACTCTCAAAGTGATGTCTCTTCTATCACCATGTGTCCCCGTGTGTCAGGAGACTCTCAAAGTGATGTCTCTTCTACATCACCATGTGTCACCGTGTGTCAGGAGACTCTCAAAGTGATGTCTCTTCTACATCACCATGTGTCCCCGGTGTGTCAGGAGACTCTCAAAGTGATGTCTCTTCTATCACCATGTGTCCCCGTGTGTCAGGAGACTCTCAAAGTGATGTCTCTTCTACATCACCATGTGTCCCCGGTGTGTCAGGAGACTCACAAAGTGATGTCTTCTCTACATCACCATGTGTCCCCGGTGTGTCAGGGGACTCTCAAAGTGATGTGTCTTCTACATCACCATGTGTCCCCGGTGTGTCCCCGGTGTGTCAGGAGACTCTCAAAGTGATGTCTCTTCAATCACCATGTGTCCCCGTGTGTCAGGAGACTCTCAAAGTGATGTCTCTTTTACATCACCATGTGTCCCCGGTGTGTCAGGAGACTCACAAAGTGATGTCTTCTCTACATCACCATGTGTCCCGGGTGTGTCCCCGGTGTGTCCCCGGTGTGTCCCCGGTGTGTCAGGAGACTCACAAAGTGTCAGGAAATAAACCCCTCCTCTTTTCCTCCGTACCCACATCTCTAAAAACGGGGAACAACGGAGCTGATCCAGATTTGCTGCATCATGATGACATTACTCAAATGTGGGCGGGCTTTACACCCACGGGCCAATCAGAAACGTTGCTGTCAGAAACAATGAGACGTGTTCTGGAAGTAATATGGTCTGTGTTTACATTAGCATGCTAACACTCAGAGCTAACCTGTAATGGAGAGAGCATGTGTGAAGAAGCAGGAAATCAAAAGGAACTCACCTTGTGGTAAACGTCGGGCATTGTTTCTGATATCAGTATGTAGTGTCTCTACTTTAAAGAGTCCTCTCCTGCTGATGTTCAGGTGTATATCAGTATGTAGTGTCTCTACTTTAAAGAGTCCTCTCCTGCTGATGTTCAGGTGTATATCAGTATGTAGTGTCTTTACTTTAAAGAGTCCTCTCCTGCTGATGTTCAGGTGTATATCAGTATGTAGTGTCTCTACTTTAAAGAGTCCTCTCCTTCTGATGTTCAGGTGTATATCAGTATGTAGTGTCTCTACTTTAAAGAGTCCTCTCCTGCTGATGTTCAGGTGTATAT
>JAAKFY010000174.1:42500-47500 GCA_011823955.1 Dissostichus mawsoni | reverse complement strand
AACACCTGTCATCCCGAAGTCTAACCCTAAAGCTGATCTAGCCTGTAATCATTTCTAAATCAGTCCTAAACATTGGTTTTAAAATAGGTGAGACGTTGTATCCATGGACAGGATTTACTCAGTGAACAATGGGTGTATGGTTATAATAAACACATGTATGACTAAGGGAAAATGGTTGAGAGGAAGTGCATTTGAGAGTTTATAACTCAGAAGACACTCAGTGTTTTCAGACCGTGACATGTGAAGCTGTTTCTAAAGACACATCACAGCTTCAGTTTCCTCTTGTTTCTGCCTCCTCTCTCCTTTCAGTAGATCTACTTTTACTCCTGCTACTCCCTTTCTACAAGTCTAACCATCACAAAGCCTAAAGAGCAGACGTTTCTACTTCAGGGTTTAGGGTTGACCTGAATCCCATCACTGTTACAATGAGACGTAGGCCCAATCCCAAACCACGCCCTACACCCTACCCCTACACACTACCCTCCGTTAGCATGTTCGCGCGGAGGACCGCCACATTAAGTGCTGTTCCAAACCAACGAGTGTGGAGCGCTGTGGAGGGGGAGTGGGCTATCAAGCCTCAAACAGCGAGTCTGCATCGGTGCTGACTGGAGACCGGTCTCTACCTGACTGGAGACCGGTCTCTACCTGACCGGTCTCTACCTGACTGGAGACCGGTCTCTACCTGACTGGAGACCAGTCTCTACCTGACCGGTCTCAACCTGACTGGAGACCGGTCTCTACCTGACCGGTCTCTACCTGACCGGTCTCTACCTGACTGGAGACCGGTCTCTACCTGACCGGACTCTACCTGACTGGAGACCGGTCTCTACCTGACTGGAGACCGGTCTCTACCTGACCGAACTCTACCTGACTGGAGACCGGTCTCTACCTGACCGGACTCTACCTGACTGGAGACCGGTCTCTACCTGACCGGTCTCTACCTGACTGGAGACCGGTCTCTACCTGACCGGACTCTACCTGACTGGAGACCGGTCTCTACCTGACCGGACTCTACCTGACTGGAGACCGGTCTCTACCTGACCGGTCTCTACCTGACCGGTCTACCTGACTGGAGACCGGTCTCTACCTGACCGGACTCTACCTGACTGGAGACCGGTCTCTACCTGACCGGACTCTACCTGACTGGAGACCGGTCTCTACCTGACCGGTCTCTACCTGACTGGAGACCGGTCTCTACCTGACCGGACTCTACCTGACTGGAGACCGGTCTCTACCTGACCGGACTCTACCTGACTGGAGACCGGTCTCTACCTGACCGGTCTCTACCTGACCGGTCTCTACCTGACTGGAGACCGGTCTCTACCTGACCGGACTCTACCTGACTGGAGACCGGTCTCTACCTGACCGGACTCTACCTGACTGGAGACCGGTCTCTACCTGACTGGAGACCGGTCTCTACCTGACCGGTCTCTACCTGACCGGACTCTACCTGACTGGAGACCGGTCTCTACCTGACCGGACTCTACCTGACTGGAGACCGGTCTCTACCTGACCGGTCTCTACCTGACCGGTCTCTACCTGACTGGAGACCGGTCTCTACCTGACCGGACTCTACCTGACTGGAGACCGGTCTCTACCTGACCGGACTCTACCTGACTGGAGACCGGTCTCTACCTGACGGTCCTCTACCTGACTGGAGACCGGTCTCTACCTGACCGGACTCTACCTGACTGGAGACCGGTCTCTACCTGACCGGACTCTACCTGACTGGAGACCGGTCTCTACCTGACCGGTCTCTACCTGACCGGTCTCTACCTGACTGGAGACCGGTCTCTACCTGACGGACTCTACCTGACTGGAGACCGGTCTCTACCTGACGGACTCTACCTGACTGGAGACCGGTCTCTACCTGACTGGAGACCGGTCTCTACCTGACCGTCTCTACCTGACCGGTCTCTACCTGACCGGTCTCTACCTGACTGGAGACCGGTCTCTGCCTGACCGGTCTCTACCTGACTGGAGACCGGTCTCTGCCTGACCGGTCTCTACCTGACTGGTCTCTACCTGACTGGAGACCGGTCTCTGCCTGACCGGTCTCTACCTGACTGGTCTCTACCTGACTGGAGACCGGTCTCTACCTGACTGGAGACCGGTCTCTGCCTGACCGGTCTCTACCTGACCGGTCTCTACCTGACTGGAGACCGGTCTCTACCTGACCGGTCTCTACCTGACTGGAGACCGGTCTCTACCTGACCTTTGGGGCTGAGACATGTTGGGATTCATGGCAGGAATAAACTTCAGCTTGGCAGGGAAACCTCAAAGGTCCATGTAAACAACGATTAAAGTAAAGTCGCGTTTACTTCAGTGATTGAAGGTTGATCTGGAGAACTGGAGATCTATCTAGTGCCCTGAAAGGAAAAGACTGTAAGATAGGGAGAGTGATTGGATTTAATAAAAGGCAGCAGAAGACAGACAAGGATCAGACTGTCTACTTGAACAGAACTTTTTAATCCTGAAGCTTTGTCGTAGATAACACTGGTAAAGAAGTGGGCACTTTGACGGCAGCCTGGGGATCAAACTGTGGAACGAGGACATGTTCTGAGAACTGAACGAGGACATGTTCTGAGAACTGGAACGAGGACATGTTCTGAGAACTGGAACGAGGACATGTTCTGAGAACTGGAACGAGGACATGTTCTGAGAACTGGAACGAGGACATGTTCTGAGAACTGGAACGAGGACTTGTTCTGAGAACTGGAACGAGGACATTTCTGAGAACTGGAACGAGGACATGTTCTGAGAACTGGAACGAGGACATGTTCTGAGAACTGGAACGAGGACATGTTCTGAGAACTGGAACGAGGACTTGTTCTGAGAACTGGAACGAGGACATGTTCTGAGAACTGGAACGAGGACTTGTTCTGAGAACTGGAACGAGGACTTGTTCTGAGAACTGGAACGAGGACATGTTCTGAGAACTGGAACGAGGACATGTTCTGAGAACTGGAACGAGGACATGTTCTGAGAACTGGAAGGAGGACATGTTCTGAGAACTGGAACGAGGACATGTTCTGAGAACTGGAACGAGGACATGTTCTGAGAACTGGAACGAGGACATGTTCTGAGAACTGGAACGAGGACTTGTTCTGAGAACTGGAACGAGGACATGTTCTGAGAACTGGAACGAGGACATGTTCTGAGAACTGGAACGAGGACATGTTCTGAGAACTGGAACGAGGACATGTTCTGAGAACTGGAAGATCTACTTTCAAGAATCATTCAAGCCTAAAGAAAAATCTCCAACAATCACAGACTCACGTTAGGACTCAAGTTAAGAACATGTGAGATGAGCCAGACGTCTCTGCTGTGGGATTTCAACTTCAATGCTTCCTTTGTTATCTCCTTTAGGAAACACTGGACCATCCTTAAGGAAAGGAAACTAGATGCTTATTCAGCAATTACCATCACATACCTTAGAAAGAGCTTATATCTTTTAATTAAACTTTCAACAATAAGTTAAACCAAAAGAATATGAACGTTTGATGACTGTGAAAACGTTGACAGAGTTTACTACGTTGGGTGTTTCTTCTAACATCCGATCACGTGTCCGGTTGAATTCTCCTTTAATAAATCCCTTTACCTTTTTCACTGCGGTTAAGAAAAAGACAGATTTATTTTGACAATACGTCCATGTCCTGTGTTTCAATGCATTTCTCTCCGAATGTGGACTGTGTGACATCCGGCTGACGTCTCCTCTGCGGTTGTGAAGAATCCATTCTGATTATCCAACCCTTTGTGGACCCAAACAATAGTCCATTAAATCAGACACAGACGTTTCTCCCCGACACGCTGCCAGTGTCTCTTTGTTGCTCTCACATCGTTGTGATACATCCACTCAGCACTCTGAGAACCTGACAGCTCATAACGAGGCTCACATTACTCCTGTCTCCTTCTCTTTCCCCAGACCTGTTTAGTATTAGTATCAGAGCTGAACCTTAATCTCTATTAGGAGATGCTTTCTTTGACTTCATCCCCGTGTTGACAGGCTGCTCTGCTCCTCGGTAATAACGCAGGGTTCACATTTTACACTTCACCCCAATTTAGTGAAATCAGTAAATCAGAGGAAGGATTTCCACTTTGGTTGGATTTGCATTAATGTTTGAGAGGGAAGACGAGTGACGCAGGGACGGCCTGAGGGACTTAGACTGTGTTTCAGGAACGTCTACAGGAACACCTCTGCTGTGTGAAGACGCTCTGTTTGGATCCTGAGCAAACGGGGAACTTCAGAAACCCATAACCCATCTTTCTGTCTCTTAAAAAACACATCAGCGTGTTCAGAGGTTCTGTTGTCACTCTGTGAAAGTGTGTTTTAAATCTGGTGGTGGACTAAAGAGCTGCAGGGAGAGAGAGACTGAAACACCCTGGACTCTGTGTGATTAATAGCTGTAATAAAAACCCTCCAATCACCACAGCTGTACGAGATGTGCACACACACTCAACCATAACCATACATAACAGAGACATTTTCACATTACTACACAGAGTGAGGGCACACCTCGCAGGCATCACACACACACCACACACACACACACACACACACACACACACACACACACAGCCACTGCAAATATCTCTCTCCATCACACACACTCATGTACACATCATACAAAATTGATCAGAGAAGAAAAATATCTGTTTTTCCAGCTAGTGTGTCTTTCCTTCTCCTTATATACAAACTCCACACATCCTGCTGTGTGTCTGTGTGTGTTTGTGTGTGTGTGTGTGTGTGTGTGTGTTGTGTGTTGTGTGTGTGTGTGTGTGTTGTGTTGTGTGTGTGTGGTGTGTTTGTGTGTGTGTGTGTGTGTGTTGTGTGTGTGTGTGTGTGTGTGTGTGTGTGTGTGTGTGTGTGTGTGTGTGTGTGTGTGTGTGTGTGTGGGTTGTGTGTGTGTGTGTGTGTGTGTGTGTGTGGTGTGTGTGTTTGGTGTGGGTGTGGTGTGTGTGTGTGTGTGTGTGTGGTGTGTGTGTGTTGTGGTGGTGTT